>JARACY010001287.1:0-61952 GCA_029255725.1 Scrobipalpa atriplicella | reverse complement strand
AGACACATAGATATGAAGAAAGAGAAGAGAAATTTTAAGAGCTTGTCTAGGCTATGAATAGCCCGGATAGTGTAGTCCCAGAATGCATCTTTTACGAATGGTTATGTTTTTCTGATTTTTTTACTCTAAATTTTCACTGGCAATGGAAATCAAAAAGGTCAGTAAAGTTATGCAAGTGTTTTAATGTATTGACTGCGTGGCTCTGTCTTCCCCATTAGAGACGTAGGCGTGACTTGTTTGTTATATTGGTCAAAATTGCGGTCAACGAGTAGGCATATACTATACAAGGTTCGAATATCACTCTTCCTGCTGTTTTATCACTTTATTCAAATATCATGACGGAACTACTGTAAATGAGTACTACGTAGCTATGTGAGTGAGTAGGTATGTTACGGGCAAAGTTGGAAATTGTATGGGAAATTTAACAATTCTTTTCTGGGCAAGAAATGATACATAATTGGGTACTTGACTGGGTAGCTTAAAAAATTCAAAAAATTTATACTTAAAACTGATGGCTAAAAATATTGTGGATTTCATTCATCATTTAAAAAAAAATGCACATTTCGATTTTAACAATCGAATTAAAAGTATATAAGTTATTGATTTGATTAGTCAATGTTTACTAAAATGTGACGTCATAATTTACTATTTTCATACAAAAAAGCGTTTTTGACATTTCATAAAAAGTTGCTGATTTGACTAGTTGGAAAGTAGCCAAATCCGGTTTCTTCATTTTTAGTGTCCTTGTGTTGGTTGATGAGCCCACGAAATCTTACAACTAGAATAACGATTTTTTTTCTTTTCAATTTAAATATCCTTACTTATTTGTTCTATCTAACCAGTTCTATTATCTCAAAAAAATAATTTTATCACGAAAAAATGTCTACAATTTGTTAAATAAAGGCAAAGGTGAGGACTATTACTATTATGTCTGTAAAACTTTATCTATATTTAGGTAGCTGCGACAAATGCCATTCCGAAGGAAAACAAAGGAAAATGTATCTGAAATATACCATATATTTTTTTTAAGTTATAATTTTTCTTCACATTTGACACATTGAAATATATCTAGGTCAAACATTTATGATAAAACCGATATTTCTGTAGTTTGCTGGCCACATAACACATGACATATTTTACATTAATGTATGGATTATGAAGTTGATAAGCGCCATGTTATGTCAGAGGTCATCTAAATTTTAATTTGTATTAAACATATTCGGATTTTTAAAAACATATTTATAAAAATTAAAAATAATGTGAAATTATGTTTGTAAAAAGTTACCTGAAATGGAGTGCAATGTTGATATATAAGTTTTCTTAGACATGTTAGAGGACTGTAAATATGGGGTGTAAGGGACAGCGTACCAGAAACTGATAGGAGTTGCTCAGTCAACGAAACTGAACAACTTTCACCAGGAAATGTTTTTTTTTTTACATACACAATTATTAACTCAATCAGACAATTTATATGGAAAAGCCATTTTTTTTTAATCTCTGAAAGAATTTCCTGGTGTAAGTTGTTCGGTTTCGTTGACTGAGCAACCCCTATCAGTATCATGTACGCTGTCCCTTACACTCAGTATACTTAGAATGTAAAATTCGTTGAATTGGTCTCGTAAATAAAATCCTTCATTTAATTAGTCGTATGATGTTCTACATGCCTGACATATTACGACATATTATGTTAACTTACTAAACCAACCAAATTACATAAGATCAAGCAAATATAGAACTCAAACTGTCTGCGACCTTTAAACTGAATCACAATGCTCCCTTAAAGTTGTCTTAGAAAAATCTCGAAATTATGACCGGTTGTGGCGAAACTTAGGCAAGCCATAAAAAAAAAATGTCCAAACTTTTCTGCAACTCGAATCACGTTGGAGCTGGCGGGATAAGTCACGGGGATGGAGGCGAGGGTACCAGGGTACCAAGATTGCGAAGAATTTGGGTTAATTCCGAGGTTTTTTAAGGCATTACGTAATGGTCCTTCCACCTTCCACTGTTTATGAAATGAAGCATTTCTGCTACCTACTGAATAACTTTAATTATTTTTAATTATAAATTTTACAATAAGTAAACAAATACGTGTCAGGCTGCAAAGGATTTTTTGATGAATGATTGATTTCTGAACGATGAAGTATGATGGTTTTTAGACGAAGATGTGAGAACGAGAAGATGATAGAGTTACGTTTTATGAGTGCGAAAGAGTGAGCGCATTAGCATGGAAGTTCAGTTTGGATGGAGCAGCAGACTCATCATCTTCCTAGCCTTTTTCCCGTATTTCAAGGGGTCGGCTACCTAATCTAGGGGATAGAACGAGGGCACTGGTTTTTACACAAAGCGACTGCCATCTGACCTCCGCAACCCAGAAGGGAAACCAGACCCAATCCTAGATAAGGTTACACACAACCTTTGAATTTCTTCGTAGGTGTGTGCAGGTTTTCTCACGATGTTTTCCTTCACCGTAAAACCGCCGAATAAACGTACATATGAAATTCGAAAACCGAAAAACACAGAAGTCACAAATAACAAAATAACACGTACAAAATATTCAACCTTCCAAAAGGTTTTTTCGTTACAAACTTTTTGATGAACAATGCAACTGGCAATTTGCAAAAAAAAAAAACTGAAATAAAAATGGCGGCTGTCACGGCGCGTGGTGGCAACGTTTTCGCGCCAACAACGTGACGTCCACGTGGTCGCAACGTGGCTCAAACTTGGTAGCTCCCTGACGCGGAAGGTAGAAGGAAGCTGTACAAATACTACAGAGAAAAAAAATAGGAATACCTATATCGCGGGTTTCGAAAGAATTTCGTACTTGCAACACCGATGTTTACTTTTCCGTATTTTCTTAATTTATTACGTAATTACTTACGTATGTATAAGCATCAGTCGAAATAAAAATAATCTTAAAAGCATAGACTTAAAATAAATGTTTTCTTTGTCTTGATGACAAAGAATCGTTATCGAATGCTACTCATGAAGCAAGTCGAAATGAAAAACAAAATTGGACCAAGACTAGGCCTAATTAAATAGGTACGAGTATGTATGTACCTATGTTACAAATCAGTTGACATTGATTTTTTAAATTCAAATTCAAAATATTTATTTCAGAAAACAGAGATTTTGAGGAATCAGATTTATTTATATCCTTAGAAAAAACTGGCTCGCTGTTTAGATCTCACAATTTTTTTGTGCAAATTAGTTTTGATTGTTTCTAATCCGGACTCTTTTTTTGTACATTTATGAATTTTCCTGTATTTTTTAAAATAGGCTTATACGATGTTGCTTACCATCAGGTGGGCCGTATGCTTAGTTGCCACTGTATAACATTTAAAAAAAGTTGACCCACATTGTGAATGAGCTACGGAAAACGCCGTGAGATAAAAGGTGACACTTTCTACAATACTTTAGCTTGACAGCGTTTGTTCAGCACTCGAAAACGGAAGAATGCACTAGATAAAAAAACAACTGATAATGGTACAGTTCATAATGATTCATTTTCTTCTAGTGAAAAAGAAAAAAATACCAATACGTAGCAGAAGGTATTTTGTTTTATCATTATCATAATAAAATAAGTAAAGTACGGTACTACGCATCTCATTGTTTTTATGCTAGCTAGATTAAAATATAATGGATTTTGAAACGGACACCACCACGAATTTTTATTCCGTAAGTTTTCATTCGTATTTTTTTTATTTTATTTACTGGGTTATTATCAGTAGGTATAGGTACGCATGTTTAAAAAAAAGAACGTTACAATTTTCACACAAAAAAAAGAAAAACGGTGCGGATTAGTGACGTCATTTTTTTTTTTCGTTGTTCAAAATTTCATTGCGTGAAAAATTTATTTTAACCAAAAAAAACAATGGCCGCCAGCCGCCGAAAATTTGCAACATTTTACGTACCTATTTTTATTGTTTTTTTTTTTGCTCGTTTTCTGAGCTTTGTCATTCACATGCATCAGACAGATCAGTAGTGACGGCATGTCATATCAATAAAAAAAGTTGCCAGTATCTCAAAAACATTTTCTTTTTCAGCGCATATTTTCAGGTATTGCATTTTAGGCGATGGGCTGATAACCCGTCACTAAAGCAATACACTACGTCATAATCATCTGTAATAACCCTCAAAACTGGTCAGACGTGGCGGAACGGCCTTATTTAGGTCGTTTTCGCTCTGCCTACCCCGTTAGGGATAAAGGCGTAATTTTACGTATGTATGTAGAAAACTGAAAATATGCGCTGAAAAAGAAAATGTTTTTGAGATACTGGCAACTTTTTTTATTGATATGACATGCCGTCACTACTGATCTGTCTGATGCATGTGAATGACAAAGCTCAGAAAACGAGCAAAAAAAAAAACAATAAAAATAGGTACGTAAATATGTTGCAAATTTTCGGCGGCTGGCGGCCATTGTTTTTTTTGGTTAAAATAAATTTTTCACGCAATGAAATTTTGAACAACGAAAAAAAAAAATGACGTCACTAATCCGCACCGTTTTTCTTTTTTTTGTGTGAAAATTGTAACGTTCTTTTTTTTAAACATGCGTACCTATACCTACTGATAATAACCCAGTAAATAAAATAAAAAAAATACGAATGAAAACTTACGGAATAAAAATTCGTGGTGGTGTCCGTTTCAAAATCCATTATATTTTAATCTAGCTAGCATAAAAACAATGAGATGCGTAGTACCGTACTTTACTTATTTTATTATGATAATGATAAAACAAAATACCTTCTGCTACGTATTGGTATTTTTTTCTTTTTCACTAGAAGAAAATGAATCATTATGAACTGTACCATTATCAGTTGTTTTTTTATCTAGTGCATTCTTCCGTTTTCGAGTGCTGAACAAACGCTGTCAAGCTAAAGTATTGTAGAAAGTGTCACCTTTTATCTCACGGCGTTTTCCGTAGCTCATTCACAATGTGGGTCAACTTTTTTTAAATGTTATACAGTGGCAACTAAGCATACGGCCCACCTGATGGTAAGCAACATCGTATAAGCCTATTTTAAAAAATACAGGAAAATTCATAAATGTACAAAAAAAGAGTCCGGATTAGAAACAATCAAAACTAATTTGCACAAAAAAATTGTGAGATCTAAACAGCGAGCCAGTTTTTTTTCTAAGGATATAAATAAATCTGATTCCTCAAAATCTCTGTTTTCTGAAATAAATATTTTGAATTTGAATTTAAAAAATCAATGTCAACTGATTTGTAACATAGGTACATACATACTCGTACCTATTTAATTAGGCCTAGTCTTGGTCCAATTTTGTTTTTCATTTCGACTTGCTTCATGAGTAGCATTCGATAACGATTCTTTGTCATCAAGACAAAGAAAACATTTATTTTAAGTCTATGCTTTTAAGATTATTTTTATTTCGACTGATGCTTATACATACGTAAGTAATTACGTAATAAATTAAGAAAATACGGAAAAGTAAACATCGGTGTTGCAAGTACGAAATTCTTTCGAAACCCGCGATATAGGTATTCCTATTTTTTTTCTCTGTAGTATTTGTACAGCTTCCTTCTACCTTCCGCGTCAGGGAGCTACCAAGTTTGAGCCACGTTGCGACCACGTGGACGTCACGTTGTTGGCGCGAAAACGTTGCCACCACGCGCCGTGACAGCCGCCATTTTTATTTCAGTTTTTTTTTTTTGCAAATTGCCAGTTGCATTGTTCATCAAAAAGTTTGTAACGAAAAAACCTTTTGGAAGGTTGAATATTTTGTACGTGTTATTTTGTTATTTGTGACTTCTGTGTTTTTCGGTTTTCGAATTTCATATGTACGTTTATTCGGCGGTTTTACGGTGAAGGAAAACATCGTGAGAAAACCTGCACACACCTACGAAGAAATTCAAAGGTTGTGTGTAACCTTATCTAGGATTGGGTCTGGTTTCCCTTCTGGGTTGCGGAGGTCAGATGGCAGTCGCTTTGTGTAAAAACCAGTGCCCTCGTTCTATCCCCTAGATTAGGTAGCCGACCCCTTGAAATACGGGAAAAAGGCTAGGAAGATGATGAGTCTGCTGCTCCATCCAAACTGAACTTCCATGCTAATGCGCTCACTCTTTCGCACTCATAAAACGTAACTCTATCATCTTCTCGTTCTCACATCTTCGTCTAAAAACCATCATACTTCATCGTTCAGAAATCAATCATTCATCAAAAAATCCTTTGCAGCCTGACACGTATTTGTTTACTTATTGTAAAATTTATAATTAAAAATAATTAAAGTTATTCAGTAGGTAGCAGAAATGCTTCATTTCATAAACAGTGGAAGGTGGAAGGACCATTACGTAATGCCTTAAAAAACCTCGGAATTAACCCAAATTCTTCGCAATCTTGGTACCCTGGTACCCTCGCCTCCATCCCCGTGACTTATCCCGCCAGCTCCAACGTGATTCGAGTTGCAGAAAAGTTTGGACATTTTTTTTTTATGGCTTGCCTAAGTTTCGCCACAACCGGTCATAATTTCGAGATTTTTCTAAGACAACTTTAAGGGAGCATTGTGATTCAGTTTAAAGGTCGCAGACAGTTTGAGTTCTATATTTGCTTGATCTTATGTAATTTGGTTGGTTTAGTAAGTTAACATAATATGTCGTAATATGTCAGGCATGTAGAACATCATACGACTAATTAAATGAAGGATTTTATTTACGAGACCAATTCAACGAATTTTACATTCTAAGTATACTGAGTGTAAGGGACAGCGTACATGATACTGATAGGGGTTGCTCAGTCAACGAAACCGAACAACTTACACCAGGAAATTCTTTCAGAGATTAAAAAAAAATGGCTTTTCCATATAAATTGTCTGATTGAGTTAATAATTGTGTATGTAAAAAAAAAAACATTTCCTGGTGAAAGTTGTTCAGTTTCGTTGACTGAGCAACTCCTATCAGTTTCTGGTACGCTGTCCCTTACACCCCATATTTACAGTCCTCTAACATGTCTAAGAAAACTTATATATCAACATTGCACTCCATTTCAGGTAACTTTTTACAAACATAATTTCACATTATTTTTAATTTTTATAAATATGTTTTTAAAAATCCGAATATGTTTAATACAAATTAAAATTTAGATGACCTCTGACATAACATGGCGCTTATCAACTTCATAATCCATACATTAATGTAAAATATGTCATGTGTTATGTGGCCAGCAAACTACAGAAATATCGGTTTTATCATAAATGTTTGACCTAGATATATTTCAATGTGTCAAATGTGAAGAAAAATTATAACTTAAAAAAAATATATGGTATATTTCAGATACATTTTCCTTTGTTTTCCTTCGGAATGGCATTTGTCGCAGCTACCTAAATATAGATAAAGTTTTACAGACATAATAGTAATAGTCCTCACCTTTGCCTTTATTTAACAAATTGTAGACATTTTTTCGTGATAAAATTATTTTTTTGAGATAATAGAACTGGTTAGATAGAACAAATAAGTAAGGATATTTAAATTGAAAAGAAAAAAAAATCGTTATTCTAGTTGTAAGATTTCGTGGGCTCATCAACCAACACAAGGACACTAAAAATGAAGAAACCGGATTTGGCTACTTTCCAACTAGTCAAATCAGCAACTTTTTATGAAATGTCAAAAACGCTTTTTTGTATGAAAATAGTAAATTATGACGTCACATTTTAGTAAACATTGACTAATCAAATCAATAACTTATATACTTTTAATTCGATTGTTAAAATCGAAATGTGCATTTTTTTTTAAATGATGAATGAAATCCACAATATTTTTAGCCATCAGTTTTAAGTATAAATTTTTTGAATTTTTTAAGCTACCCAGTCAAGTACCCAATTATGTATCATTTCTTGTCCAGAAAAGAATTGTTAAATTTCCCATACAATTTCCAACTTTGCCCGTAACATACCTACTCACTCACATAGCTACGTAGTACTCATTTACAGTAGTTCCGTCATGATATTTGAATAAAGTGATAAAACAGCAGGAAGAGTGATATTCGAACCTTGTATAGTATATGCCTACTCGTTGACCGCAATTTTGACCAATATAACAAACAAGTCACGCCTACGTCTCTAATGGGGAAGACAGAGCCACGCAGTCAATACATTAAAACACTTGCATAACTTTACTGACCTTTTTGATTTCCATTGCCAGTGAAAATTTAGAGTAAAAAAAATCAGAAAAACATAACCATTCGTAAAAGATGCATTCTGGGACTACACTATCCGGGCTATTCATAGCCTAGACAAGCTCTTAAAATTTCTCTTCTCTTTCTTCATATCTATGTGTCTTTTGGTTTTATAGTGATTGATAATGATAAGTCGTTCTAAGTAACCAAACGTTGGCAAAGTGACGTCACATTATGACGAAATTGTCGTCACAAGAAGTAAAAATAACTTAACCACAGAATATATAATAGTACTAGGGTACAGAAGACGCACTCTAAAACCACATCGTAACAAAAATAAATCTTTCCGCCCGGGAATAAAGTCCAATTCCGTACGCAAGCGCATCAATACCTACTTTTATAATAACCTACCGATCGCGCATGCAAGCAAAAATGTGCCGAATAGCTGCGCGCGAGAGTTATTATTTCTTTGAAAGTCTCAAACAGCTCGCTCACTCGCACGCTTTAGGGTTGCGACGTAGTTGCGACCATGCGACTAGCGACTTTTGGTGACGTAACGGAAATTGTCTGATAGGTGAAATAGGTATCATATCACAGGAATAATTTATGTATTCTACCTAGGTATAATCCAATCGATTTTCGGTGAGATCGGCCAACTGCGCGGGACCAGTTTTTAGTTCCCAAATGTTTCCGCCGGGAATCGAACCCAGGACCTCCGGGTCGAAAGCCCATAGCTGAGGCCACGGAGGCCGTTTACTTATAGGTATACTTTAGTTGTTACGTAAGTAGGTATAAGCACCTAACCTACTTATATTATTAAATTTATCGAAAGAGTCTAGAAAACTACCATACAGATTAATTAAATCATTTAAATATAAACTAAAACTTGGCGCGATAACTTTAACAAGGCGACTGCGATACGCGTGCGTGAGCGGAATATACAGTACGAATCGAGCGACGCGCGACAGCCTACTGAACTAAGCCCCACGCGTGGGGCGGTGCAAGTACTTGTAGCTTCATGCCTACCGGCCGGAGTGCGCCAGGCCTGACTTAACAATGTCAATAACCTACAATTATTAAGGTGAGCGACACAGTTTTAGCCCACCAAGGTCGCCATCTTGTATATTATGTATTTTATTACGTCTGCCTGTTGATAAATGCGTAACTGTATATTCCACGGGGCTATAGTTTCTAGTTTGATTAGACTTATTATAATGACATCAAATCTGTGAGATTTTTTTTAACGTTGCGTTATCGATACCAACGTGTTTTGCGTTGCGGCCCATCGATAACTCAACGTTAAAAAAAATTATGCTATACATTAACACATTACATTAAATTATGTACCTAGGTACATTACATTACGTTACATTAAACTAAGGCCCGTATTTATAATAAGCTCTCAAGAGTGACAGCGAATTTGAGTTCGTATCAGAAATGTCATTTCAGTACAAAACGATCTGTCAAATCCATACTTAATATTGCTTTCAATCTTGAGATCGTTTTATAAATACGAGCCTAAGTGTAAAAAAATTTGCCGACCAAACTTTAGGTTGTGAACCTATTCATGAAACTAAACAAATTTCCCCAAGGCACATCAGTTCGAAATATGAAAAAAAGCCCTCCCATACAAATTAACTCGAGCTGTGAAAACCATTATTTGTATGGGATTCACTTCAAAAAGTAAATAAAAACACATCACAACAAAGAAGGCTGTATGAAAATAATGCGCAGTGCCTGACAGAGGCTGTCACCGATTTCCCCGCGCAAAGCCGAAAACTTTCCCGCGCGCCCTGCTCCTGCGCAGACGTTATGCAATATGGCGCCAGTCAATTAAAAAACTGTTTTTTTATTTGATTTCTCTGTTATGGATGATTTTTTTTCACATGTGTGTATACTTTCAAGTAGCTGTACCTAAATTAAATTAATTACCTAGATGTTAGCTTACCATCGCTGGCACACATATGTAAGTGAAACCAGGGCTTTATTAATTGGGAATTCAAATTTTTCCAGTATTTGTACCTAAATATTGGAATGACCCAATGACATGCGGATGTTATGCAAAAACAGAGTGCCACTGTAATACACTTTTTCTGTGTTTATAGATTATTTTTATTCAAATAGGTAAAATGAAAAAGCTTACAGGCTATTTTACTGGATCTGTCAATCGTAAGTAAATATAAGCTTTTGTTTTTAGCAATTGAATAAAACTTTATTGTTGATTAAGCTTACAGTTTTAATTAATTAGATACAGGTACTTGGGAGTTTTTTTTTTACTGGGAATGGGTTTGCTCTTGACTCTAGACACAAGGTCATGGATGACAGTGACAGAGTCGACGATGGAGCGAGGAGCGAGCTCACCCAGAAGATGCCTGTTATAGCACTTGGCACTCTCACGCACCGACGGAACACAGCAAGCTGTTGCGCCAAAGCTCTGAATGAAATGTATTGCATGTTGGCCTGTAAGTGTATTTTTTTATTTTTTATTTTTTAATGCACACCAGCAAGTTGTAATATAATGTAATATAATAGATATAAGTACCTATTATGTTTCAACATGTGTGTATTATGTTGGCTATCCATATTTTAATAAAATAAAATAAAAATAAAATAAAACTCGACATAGTTAGCATATGAAACTAGTACATAATGGAACGTAGGTCAATAAAACGTTGCTAATTACCCACTGAAACATTTACTAACTGGTTCCCATAAGAACGGCAGAATAACTTGAAGTAAATAAAACAAACACTTCGAACAGTAACCGTCTTAGCGACTACTGAAATACAGTCATTCACTGGTAAACGTATTCCTCAAAAAAAAAAAAAAGTCATTATAATACATTTGATTTTAGTTAAAAAGTAATTTAAAAGAGTCCAAAAAACCCAACTGCGTCGAAAGACAACTAAAACATTAAATATATTATCGTAAATAGTCGTTCGAAACGAAATATCATGTAGGAATCTGAAAATTAATTTTTGAATACCAACCCATAAAATGATACTCTACTCAGAATAGCTCGTGGATTTTGTTTTGATATTTTTTTACTGTTGTAATGTGAATGTGACGTCTGATTATCGGCATGATTATTATGATCAAAATGTTGTCTTTAGTGACACTTGCAGGGTTAAGACGGAATAATTGACGAACCTAAGTAAGAATAATGAAAATCTCTAAAGTTCGTTTTGTTTTGTGTTGAGTTATCGATACTAACGTGTTTTGCGGCCCGTTAACAGCATTTTCTTTGCAACTTGGCAGAGGTTCAAGTATTGAAACAATAGATTATAACTTCGTTAGAAACATGTTTCGCAGTTCTAAATTTGAATTTATGGGCCGCAAAAC
Organism: Scrobipalpa atriplicella; assembly: GCA_029255725.1. Taxonomy (NCBI): domain Eukaryota; kingdom Metazoa; phylum Arthropoda; class Insecta; order Lepidoptera; family Gelechiidae; genus Scrobipalpa; species Scrobipalpa atriplicella. Next base: position 50,478 of record JARACY010001287.1, on the reverse strand, counting down.
ACGTTGGTATTGATACGTAAAATAGGTAAACGCGTTTTATTTTGCTTTGCGCAGTCGGGTAAAAATGGTATAAGTTGCACTGTGTGCTACCGCGTGCTGCTATTGCCGGCTGTCGCAACAGTCAGAATGTGTGTCAGCCTTATGTCATGTTAGAGAATGTTCGCTTTATTGCCGAATGTGTTGATCGGAAAAGCAGCATTTGTTTTTATTGGACTCGTGTTTTGTAGGCTGTGTTACTATTCTTTTGTTACTATACGTTTAAATGTATTAAAATACCTACTTTAGTAGTAATAATACTTAGGATACAAAACTTCAGATGTACATCTAGATAAGCGACAGGACTGCCTTGCCTAGTGTCTTCACTTTTCTAGAACATTCTACGAAGACAAAATAAATGCGCCGGAAATGATATTATTACCGTAGTTTAGTCGTGTTTATAGGAACTTAAAAATATGCTGTAATGTGTGTTGAAAGGTATTTAAAATTATCCTAAAATAAGTTACAACAGCAAATATCAGTAAAAAAAATCGAAATAAAAATAGTACATACGCTGCATGCATCCAGCAGAATGCCGTCCAAAAAAAAACACAAAAGGCGTATTAACGAAAAAGTGAAAGTGACCCTCCGGCGCGCCCGCGCACACACACACATGCAGACACATCATCGTCATCACACACACACATTCACAGCAGAGATCTTTAGCTGATTCACGGTTTGTGGGTGGATTATTTATATTGTCCTTGTCGAGATATGCAAAACGGATCTAAGTGAATGAACGCGCAAAGCGAGAAATTGCCGCTTAGTTTGTTTCGCTAACGACGACGTCGCCTATTCTTCTTTTATATGTGTGTTTATTTTATTTTTCCTTTTTTATTATTAAAAAAACGAATGTACGTTCGACGTTTGAATTGTTTATTACTCTTTGTTGCATAAGTTCGATGCGATTTTTAATAGTACGCTCTTGTTGTAGTGATCTGAATACTCAATGAGTCTTAACTCGCAGTGTAAATAAAACGATTTGTATTTTAAAAAAAAACGACAAAAAACTATTAAAAAAGACGTCAAAATTACTAGTTCCTTAAAGGCTTTTAGGCCCGTATTTGTGATCAGCACTTGAGACTGACAGCGAGTTTAAGTTCGTATCAGAAATGTCATTTCAGTACAAAACGACCTGTCAAATCCATACTTAATATTGCTCTCAATCTTGAGATCGCTTTATAAATACGAGCCTTAGAACTACAAACTATTCCTGTCAATTTAGAGCATAGGAAATATCGTGACAGTACAACTGACGTCACAAATTCACTGCACTCCGTCTCATGCACTCTTGCTACCAAGAAACCATTTGTATCGAACTAATTGTACAAATTACTTAATAGATTCAGAGGTAATAGACGCAATATGAATCATAGCGCTGTGCATTTCACACGGTTGTTAAGTTGCGCTGCTTACTGCGCTTGAGTTTATAAGTAGATTTATATTTATAGATAAATTGTTAGTTACGTCGTTTATAAAAGACAAGATTTTAGTTTCACGATTTACTTGATATATTTTTTTTATTTGGGACTATAGATTTGATTTCTATCTACCTATTTAGAATTCTATTAAAGATGAGATTTAAGATCCTCATTCTGATAATAAAAAGAATACTTAAACCAAACCCACGTGTCCTAAGGTTCACAACTTTGTTCCCAAAGCAACAATACCGGTAGCACAGAAAAATAGTATTGTTAAAACCGATACACACACAACCGAACATAAAATAGCTAATATCAACAGTCGGAAACATAAAGTAGGCCAGAGCAGCGAAAATTTCGCTGAAAACAGTCAAAAATATACCATACAACGTGATAATAAAGTTGAAAACGAAATGGCAAAGGTTAACATCGAAAATGAAAGTTGCAACCCGGACAGTTTTGCAAATGAATTTGAATACCAACTCACGATCCGTATTGAGTTTTTGAGCCTACTCAAAAATGTTTCAGGCACAATATTATCATAGATATATATACATTCGGTATTATTTGCATTAATGCCTTGAATGACATCAAATCTTTTTTAAAGAGAGTGAATAACAAAGTATTGGGTTAGGTCAGGATTTGAAAACATGAGTTTGTCACTATGCTAGAAAAGTTTATGGTACCTACATCATGCTCGGAGTCCTTTTTATTTTCGGTCAATCAGGTGATTCAGCCTGCAATGTCCTAACCAAACCGGAAAAATCTCACAAATTGATAAATTAACAAATATCTACTTTGTCCCCCCCCCCCCTGGGAATCGAATCCAGGACCTCCGGATCGGGAGCCCATGGCTCAGACCGCTAGACCACGGAGGCAGTTACTACAGCACTTTGTATTGAAATAACATTTTGTAAAAGTATCTTTTGTCAGCAAAGCGATTGTCAGGTTTGTCCTTTACTATACTAAAATACAGATAAATATTACTTATAGTTAAGCATCAACTCAACCATTTCTGGTTTCTGATTATAAAATCATCTCTTTGACATTTGACTTACTCAGCAATAATACGTCTATTATTGACTTTGCCAATAGTCTCTCTTATGTGTATTCTTAAGCCGCCTTTGAAGCCAAAACCGAAATGATAATTTGTATTATCACTTTCCTACAGTCATTCATTATTCTAATCACATTCGTATAGTTCGAAAGTGACAGTGATCGCTTTGATTGCACGACGCGTTTGATCAGCAATATATGAAGACTCGTATTGTATACGCTCTTTCTATACTAAGTAGGGGACTTCGTAAGCATTTTTGTCTTGCTTAAAGGATCTCATTTTCTGCATATTTCAAATTTCTTCAATATAAATTTCTTTGTAATCATAATCAGCCAGATTTTTATAAGTGAAACGTTTTCAATTTTGGGTTGTAGTTACACTGGTGACTACCATATCATCTGATTCATATAAAACCGTAAGTTAAGGCAATACGACCTTTTTTTTTAAGTTGGTCAACAGAGAAGCATGTCTATAGTCACGTTGTCATGTATTTAAATTCTAAGAAGCTGTAGTATTCAAGCAAAGAACAGATAATAATCAGGAAAGTTTACTCATAGCGGTAAGAGAAAATTTTAGAGGATAAAAAAAAATTGAAAAGTTAAAATATATTACGAATGAGATGCCTAGCGATATGCAAATTTTACATATTGCAAAGAAAACAGTTTAAGAATTTTGAATATCAGCTATTAACTACACACATAAAAACATTTTTCAAAAAAAAAGGTTTCTCTGATTTCACTGTGTTTAAAAAAGAAGGATAAAATATCTTGTAGTTATCTACATTATGCTACGTGCGTTCATTTGACAATATACATAATGTCAATGTCAACTTCAAACTCACACATTATTACTGCATGTCACAATTTCTAAAAAGTCGTCCAAATACGTGCATATAATAAATACAAAAGTATAGTATATCAAAATAACCAACGTGCAAATGCATGAGCAAAAGTTACTCTCAAAGATGTTATTACAAAATCTTGAACAGTGAAAAACAAACGTGACCATATTTATTCTAATCCACGTGCTCACTGATTCATTAATGAAAGCATTATTACAATTTATTTTTGTTATTACAACTATATTTTATAACAGTTCATTCAACATCCGATCTGGATTCACGTGATGGCCAATGTTTGATAAGAAATTACTTTTCAGACCAAATTTTAAGATACTAATATTATAAAACAGCTACCTAACCTACCTAACCTTTCGTGAACTGTAGTGCAATATTGTCATAAAAAAATATGAAAATTGAAAACTTAAGAACTCCTGCTTGCTCAAGTACCTAGATCGCATAATTTTACTGTGTTAGACAATTATTTATCTATTATCATTTTCATTGCATCAATTTTATTGAACTTAGAGTACCTATAACTAATCGTCAAAATTGTGAGAGTTTGATGATTTGAATAGTCAAAGATAAATATCTTATACAATTTATTTCAAGTTGCAGAAAATTATTGAAAGAGTTAAATTCATTCATTAAAAGCAACACTATGTTGATGACGTCATTAAACCTACGCCTCAGACAAATTATCACAAGTGACGGAAGTGTTTATAATTAACGAAAACGAATAAGGGATGAACAGGCATCCAAAAAGAGGCGATTAAGAAGAAAGTTTTTTAATTAATGGCGATATAATTAAATTTATAATGACAACAAGCTTTAATAAGTCTTCATTAACGCTCCTTGGACGATACTTTCCAAAGGTGACGTCACCTGTCTTCTTCCTTTTAACGAAGCTAAAGTTTCGTGTGTAAAGATTTTTTGAGTTAAATAATTTCCGGTTTTACTTATTTGGCACTTCCGGGCTACATCATGTCATCAAACCGAAACTGTTTTTTATATTGCACTCAAAAGCTACGCGAATTATTTGAGGAACAATCATGAACATACAATACAGTAAAAATTGATTTCTACCGACTTTAAGGATGTATTTATCGTACCGTTGATAAAAAAATTAAGGTAATAAATCCAACCAGAAACACACAATAAAATTGTGATAACAGTGAAGTGTGAGATTTACCTTTTTAATTGAAAAAGCCAGCTAAATGTTAATAGAAAACAATCACTTGAAAGCACCTACAAAATGTTGCAAGGGTCTATGATTAATGACCTAACCTTTAATTTAAATTATGAGATGGACGATGTGAAGACTTTCAATTATGAAGTTGTCAGCAACTTATCAAATGTGACATCCATGATGATGAACTAAAAACTATCGGTTGACCTAATTCAAATATCACTAAAAAAACTCAGAAATGAAAGAAATCAGTAACAACGCACGATCCAACAGCGATGAAAACAAATACTTATCGATCGAAAACTAAACGAATTTCACAGGAATCACTTTTCAGTAGTAACAAATTGCGCAATGCCCTCATAAAATCCTTTTTCTATAACACATTATTTACGACTTTCCACAAAAGCACACATAGACGACGGAACCCACACATGGGCATTATCACACTCACGCACACTGTCAAAAGTTGGTCGGTGTTTGGTGACACACACTTACCTATAGTCAGAGTGTATGATCCGATCCATGTGGTGCTCCTAGCTGCAGCATCGACCGACACAATTCCGTGATCTCCGGGTGATTCAGGTTGATCAGATGTACATACATCTGTTTATGCAAGCTCAGCTCCCCAGACACCGCCTCGAGCCTCTTTAGCAATGCGTCCTTCTCCCTCAGCAAAGTTTTCACTTTTTCCTCCACTTCTCTGGAGCGAACTTTAGCCTTTTCTCTAGATTTCCGAACGGCTATGTTATTGCGTTCGCGTCGTCGTCTGTATTCATCTGTGCCTTTGTCTATAGCTTTGCCTGATGATCGCCTCGAGGGAGGCTGTTTGTGTTTTAATAGGGGAGGGAGTAGGGGCGCTCCTAAAGGCGGAAGTGGAGTAAAACCTCCACCGTAAGGTGTACTGACTCCGATGGGAGGCTGTGGATTGTATTGACCTTGATATGGAGCACATGTAACATTACGTCTGAAGTCATGCGGCTCTGGGGGTTCTTCCTTTATCGGCGGAGCACCCTGTTCGTGTCCAGAGTTAGCTGGAACAGGGTTTGCATACGACGCTCCAGAGTGCACAGGCTGAGGCATGTACGCCAAAGTGGTCCGGGCGAAGGACTGCCTCTGCTGAGGAGACCGGCCTCCAGGAAGTATTTCCTGGAAAAGGGCCATGGTCTCCTCACCGCGGAACTGGTCCTCGATGAGGTGTTGCAAATCCAAGCTGATCTCCTGTCCATTGAGCTCGTCTAAGTCCGGGGGTGGGAAAGGGGCGCGTTTGTCTTCCGCCGCCTTCTTGAGGTCTGGTTGCGGCGGCGGCGGGGGCGCGCCGGCCGCGTCGTACATTTGCGGGGACTCCATACCGCCGCCCGGGCCGAGCACGGGCCCTGCGGCGCCGCCGGCCCGAGTATCCACTTCAGAGCACTGAGTCGCCGTCACTTAACACTCGCGGTGCGGCGTCGCGGGCGCGGGTGTTCACTCGGGATCGCGTGGTGCGTGGTTTGCGTTTCGGAGCGCACGGCGCGCGTGCGTACGGTTCGGCGGTGGAGCGCGGACTGACGGCGCGCGCGCTGGCGGCGGCAAGGTTGCCGGAAGGAAGTGCTGAAGTCTCTGAAAGTTCGCCGCGAGTAAAAGTTTTGTTTTAGGGGCTGATAAGATAAGACGCGTGGCCATGCCGCGAGCTTCGTGTTAAACTACTTACATATTTAACATATTTTAATGTTATATTTGCTGTTAATGTCAGATTCTATTATGCATTAATTTGTGAATAGAATAACATTAAAATAAGTTTAATGAAGGTTTTATTTGTGTTTTTTAACACTTCGTTCCTTATCATAGTTGGTAGGGTATCTCGTATGAGTATACCTAAATGCGTTCAGAAAATTATATTTTTGTGTTTCTTTATATTAAGGCGAATAATATTCAATAAATATTTTGGTTATAATTTTTGTATTTTTAGAAGCATACGTAAAATTACAGATTACAACAAGCTAACAGTTTTAGGCTCGTATTTATAAAGCGATCTCAAGATTGAGAGCAATATTAAATATGGATTTGACAAGTCACTTTGTACTGAAATGACATTTCTTATACGAACTCAAACTCGCTGTCAGTCTCAAGTGCTGATCATAAATACGGGCCTTTTTGTTTGTTTCATGGTAAACATGAATAGGTTAAAGGAAGAAAAACAACCACGCCTAAAGCTAGGGAGAGCAAAAGTAAGGTATAGGATCATCGGTGCATCGGAGGGCACCTGTCATTGCTCGTGATCCTTACACAAACCACGTAAGCGGACCATTGGGCGGTTTAGAATCTCTGACATCAGGGTTCATCGGGTCGTTCGCCAGCTTCACAAAAAAGAAGAAACAAGAATTTGAGTTTCAAAAACATTACCAAATAAATATCCTTATCAGTCAAACGAAAAACATGCAATCACAGTGCAACACACGTGAGCGCTATCTCTCAAAAACTCGATATCGGCACGAACTATGCGCAATATCGATCGAATATCGATTAGACAGGGGCAGCACTATCAGCTGATAGAGATGTGACATGGACAGACGTGTTAAAAAAAAGTTATTCCGATTAGGGTGTTGGAATCACGTGGGTGTGAAAAAAACAATATCACGTGAGGGTATTACTTAATTAATATTGATCTTTTGAGAGGTAGTACAGGTTGACTTGGTAATATAATAGTTGAATAGGTACCGTATTGCTATGTGTGGAAGAGTCTGAGGCTGGTTAGTCCCTTCCACTGTGGTATCTGAGTGGACTGTATTTTGAGGGTCGCTTAGGAGTGACTGGGTGCGATTATGAATAAAAGGTTTTAAACTTCACAGAACACAAACTATATTGGTTTTAGAAATATTACAGACATTTAGAATGTGGGCATGGTTGCCGGTGAACGAGTACTTACTGACTAAACAATTGAACAAAAATCAATAATATTAAAAAGTTAAAATTTGCTAAGCAAATAGTTTTTATGTTGCTTCCAACATAAGTTGCCGGCTTTAAAACATTTCATGAGATCTATTAAAGATTATTATTATCTATTTAACTAAGCGTGAAAGCGTTTTTTTTTTAAAGTTTTAAACAAAAGTTATTTATGACGACTCTGTATGGTGGAGGTGTTATTTTCTGTAGGTAGGTATGTGCCACTGATTTTTATTACCTGGACATGAAAGACCACTTTCAACGTCAGCTAAATGTGCCCTCTGAAGCATGGAATCATTATTATTGTCAGACAAGGCGATTCAATCAGTTGCATTGCATTTTCTTAACCAAACTGGAATCAAACTCACAAAAAAAATTTTGCTCTCAAGAGAATCGAACCCACGATCCTCCACCTCCTGATCGAGAGCCTAAGACTCTGACCACTAGACCACAGAGGCAGTTTTAACACCTGTATACCTATATTATTTAACATGCGTTGTAATATGATGTATAGAGGAAACTCTCAGTCATCACATTTTGACGGTAAAAATATTCCGTTCGCGATCATTTTTATGTAATTTGATGCATTTCGGATGCATGCATAATAAAATAATATAAAATGGATATGCTACCTAATATTACCTATTAATTTATCGTATGTCATATCAGGTTACATTATTGGTAGCAATTCCTGGTTGCAAAATACGCGACTTAACTAATATAAGTCCATATCTGTCACTTTCTATCATGAGAGAACAAAACGGGATGGCTGACATGATACAAGGAAGATTATCAGCTACGCAGTCATCGAATTGTCACTGTTAAATTGTCATTGTCAGTTTTATTAAATAGGCCCCAGGTGTAAAAAAAAATGCTGACCAAACTTTAGGGTTTGAACCCAATGAAACTGAACAACTTTTCCCATGGAACAAATGTCAGATCCAAGCTTTTTTCACAAAGCATCGCAGACTAGAAAAATTCCTTCCAGAATAAGGTCTCAGAATAAGGCAAGGTTGCAAATCCAGCTAGGGAGGAGCTGTGGAGAGGTCGGTTAGATAGGATATTCTGTCTGTCCTTTAAACCCGGATGGTGTAGTGGATAGGGCCGCGGCCTTCTGTGCAGGAGGTCGTGGTTCAAATCCCACCATGTACCAATGTGTTTTTCGGTTTTCGAATTTCATATGTACGTTTATTCGGCGCTTTTACAGTGAAGGAAAATATCGTGAGGAAACCTGCACACACCTACGAAGAAATTCAGAGGTTGTGTGTAACCTAATCTAGGATTGGGTCTGGTTTCCCTTCTGGGTTGCGGAGGTCAGATGGCAGTCGCTCTGTGTAAAAACCAGTACCCTCGTTCAATCACCTATATTAGGTAGCCGACCCCGAGAGATACGGGAAAAAGGCTAGGAAGATGATTCTGTCTGTCCTTTATGCCAAAGAGATAAAATATTACGTGCTGGACTGGAACTGGGAGTTAAAGGGAGTTGGGGTCGTTCAGCCATCGGTCCCAGTTTCTCTTTGATAGTGGTCGTTACAAAACCATGTCAGAGGCATTAGCTGTTACCAGGGTTCATCGGCTCGTTAGACGAAAAATCCACTCAATAAGAAGGAGAAGAAGACTGGGAATTAAAAAATAGAACAATTTGCCTGCCTCAAAGAATCACAGACTAGCAAAATACCTTCTAGAATAAGGTCTTAGAATAGGGCCAGGCAACAACGCCGGCTAGGGTCGCGTGGAGGGGGTGCGGTGAGCGGCCGCGCTGTGACGCAATGCGCCGGCGCAGCCTAGTCAGCACTGTGCAGATTGGCAATTGGCGAGCTGCGTAGGCTTTACCAGTATAGAGTAAATGAATCGGTTTTTGCGGAGTCGTCTAGGCCTTGTCACCCGTACAGCCTAGTTGGCAGTGTATCTGCTTGGTCTGCAGATGGTCCCGAGTGCGATTCCCGGCCGGGCAGATATCTGAATTATGAAATTATATGTCCGTTTTGTTTCTGGGTCTGGGTCTGGGTGTTCTTCGTGGTTGTTTTTGTGTATGTCCTTGACACCCCAATATAGGGAACCCTAATGGGGGCTAAAGTGTTGCAACCGCATTATCTGTCCTGTATCTTGTGGATCAAAAGCGAATAGAGTTAATAAACCGTAAAAGCGCTTTGGCGTGAAAACATTGTACGAGTATTATTATATCTTCATAGGAAATTCGATATTTACAATGAGTAAAATGCCTAAGTTGTCTGACTCTTTTAAACTATTGTCATCTTCATCATAAACTTCAAACTTCAACTGATACCAAAACCCGACACTGCAACAACATACGGTTCGCAAATCCCTTTCGATTTCACTCGACCATTTGCAGCAGCCAATTCGCATCGCGCCGACGTCTCAGTGAGTGGGTAAGTAGGTAAGCGACAGCAGAAAGTGGTCGTGATGCAATCGGCTCGCTAACCCAGTGGCGTGCCGTACCAGACGGCCGCTGGTGGCCGGCCAAAGTCCAGAAATATACCTTCTGTGGTCGATGGAGGATCCGATGAATCCTGCACCTGATAAAGTCTTTAAAACGGTTTCTTTACCGTCCACCATCGTACACCAGCGACCGGAACTGACGGCTTCACATGCCTTCCGAAGCACAAAATTATCTTCCTGGATAAGTTTTACATGAATCGGGAAAAATCTCCCAGAAGAATCTAGCCCAGGACCTCTGGATCCAGTGCCAAAGGTTCAAGTCAGTATACCAGCAATAGATCTACAGCAGAAAGCCGCAATCGCCTCGCTAACCCAGTGGCCTGCCGTACCAGACAGCAACTGGTGGCCGGCCAAAGTCCAAAAATATACCTTCTTGTATGGATTTGGCCATTAAAGACCCGATGCACCCTGGTGTCAGAGATTTAAACCATCTAAAAGTCCTCATTAGTGGTAAATCAACTACCAAGAGACCGGGACAAACGGCTTAACGTGACTAAACGGAGCACAGAATTATGTTTCTAGAAAGGGACTAAATAAACCAGGGGAATTGAACCCACGACCCAATGTTGACCAGCAATGGATCTACAGAGCAGAAAACCCAAATCGCCATGCTAACCCAGTCGCGTGCCATACTGGAGACGGTCGCTGGCTGACCGCTAGTCAAAGTTCAGAAACCTACCATCAACCTTTACGGCCTGAGCGTACAGAACAGATTAATGTGGTAGTGGTAGTGTCCATCCTGGAGTCGAAGCCATAAATTGAGCATAAAATGCCTTAGCAGCATTCCCGATTCTTACTCGAGCTGAGCTTAGAAGGAAAGAAGAAGCGCTAATAGATATTGTTGGTTCAGTTGGTTATCTTTAGTGCCTTCTATTGCAGCCTTTGTATTCTGTTATGCCATCGATTCCCAAAACGACCATTATTTATGTCATAAAACTATTATTTTTTATTAGATTGTTTTTGACCCATAGCTTTACAGATCACTCGTCAAATTGTAGTCTTTTGACTTTCGCAAGATCATAACGTTCATAGTTATTTTATCTTTACAACTAGCTTTCCGCCCCGCGGTTTCACCCGCCGCTAAAAGTTTTCCCGTGGGTTGAGTTCCCGCGGTAAAAAGTTGTTTTTGTCCTTGATCAGGTTATTGTCATGTAGCTGTTAGTATGACCACATCTAAAAGATTCTTTTATTTCTGTGTGAGTGTGATATTTTTCGTAGTAAAAAGCTGATATTGCTACGCACGCGCATCGCACAGTGAGCGTAGCTTTCTAATAGTGAAAGAATTTTAAAAATAGGTCTATTAATTTTCGAGTTCAATGATGACAAATTAAGAAACAAACAAATAAACTAACATACATACACAACACATATATACTTACAACTCTTTAATTAATGTATTAGTGATGGATGATAATGCTCGAAAGAGGCAAGCACCATCCCCTATTCTTTGTTACCACGTATCTCAAAAAAGGCTGATCCTATCGAGTTGGATATCAAAAACAATGGTAGTTAAAAGGATAGTACAAAAATATATTTTTTGCAAGATTCTTTCAACCCCTCTTCGTTGATTTCTACTAACCAAAAATTGCTCATTATGGTGAGTAAATTTCGTAAAATTGGTACCTATCTCGATGCATCTTATAATTTCGTTGTGCTCTTAGTTCCACATCAGATTAACTTAAAATATCAAAATAGATATATGTGTGCCTATAAAATTTGAGAAGTTTCCGTCATTTCTCATGGATCCCACGATCAAAATTATATTTTGCTGGACGGGGAACTAACATTGAAATATACCCTTTCTAATAAAAAAAAGAATCTTTCAAATCGGATAAAATAAATTACGGAATTTTGAGGTAACATAGGTACATAAAAAAAACGTACATCCTTATTGAGAACCTCCTCCTTTTTTTATTTGAAGTTGGTTAAAAAAAGTTAGTCTGGTTCGATGACGTTCCTTCTAATTTTAAAATTTATAATTAAATCTGTCAAATTATCAAAACACAAATTTGCTCTAAGAAGTTCTTGAATAAAAAGGTTTGCAATGTTTAGAAATCAAGAAAAAGAGCTGTTGATATTATTACAAACTTTCATCACCTATTTAACCCCTTAAGGATAAAAAATCCAAAAAATCTGATATACTTGTCCATTAATTTTTGGTTATTAGCCTAAAAACAAAATTATAAGATCCTAACTACAAAACTGACGGAGTTTCCATACAAACTTCCATCCCGTATTTAACCCCTTTAGTGGTAGAAAATCCAAAAACGCTGAAACACGTATTCATTACTTTTAAATCATTAGCCTAAATACAAAATTTTAAGATCCTAACTACAAAACTAACGGAGTTTCCATACAAACTTCCATACCGTATTTATCCCTTCTAGGGGTAGAAAATCCAAAAACGCTGAAACACGTATTCATTACTTTTAAATCATTACCCTGAATACAAAATTAGAAGATCCTACGTTCAAAATTGACGGACTTTCATACAAACTTCACACCCCCTTTTTACCCCTTTAAGGGGGGAAAATCCAAAAATCCTTTCTTAGTGGTAGGTTTCGTTATAAAAGGAACCTGCTCTCCATATTTCACGATTCTAGCTTTTGTAGTTTAGGCTCTGCGTTGATGAATCAGTCAGTCAGTCAGTCAGTCAGTCAGTAAGGACAAACGATTTTATAAGTTATTATACCCTTTCTAATAAAAAAAAGAATCTTTCAAATCGGATAAAATAAATTACGGAATTTTGAGGTAACATAGGTACATAAAAAAAACGTACATCCTTATTGAGAACCTCCTCCTTTTTTTATTTGAAGTTGGTTAAAAAAAGTTAGTCTGGTTCGATGACGTTCTAATTTTAAAATTTATAATTAAATCTGTCAAATTATCAAAACACAAATTTGCTCTAAGAAGTTCTTGAATAAAAAGGTTTGCAATGTTTAGAAATCAAGAAAAAGAGCTGTTGATATTATTACAAACTTTCATCACCTATTTAACCCCTTAAGGATAAAAAATCCAAAAAATCTGATATACTTGTCCATTAATTTTTGGTTATTAGCCTAAAAACAAAATTATAAGATCCTAACTACAAAACTGACGGAGTTTCCATACAAACTTCCATCCCGTATTTAACCCCTTTAGTGGTAGAAAATCCAAAAACGCTGAAACACGTATTCATTACTTTTAAATCATTAGCCTAAATACAAAATTTTAAGATCCTAACTACAAAACTAACGGAGTTTCCATACAAACTTCCATACCGTATTTATCCCTTCTAGGGGTAGAAAATCCAAAAACGCTGAAACACGTATTCATTACTTTTAAATCATTACCCTGAATACAAAATTAGAAGATCCTACGTTCAAAATTGACGGACTTTCATACAAACTTCACACCCCCTTTTTACCCCTTTAAGGGGGGAAAATCCAAAAATCCTTTCTTAGTGGTAGGTTTCGTTATAAAAGGAACCTGCTCTCCATATTTCACGATTCTAGCTTTTGTAGTTTAGGCTCTGCGTTGATGAATCAGTCAGTCAGTCAGTCAGTCAGTCAGTAAGGACAAACGATTTTATAAGTTTAGAAGATTGCAAAGCATGTTTTCGTCATCTACATCATCACACCATCATCAGCTCATATACGTCCCTAGTGTCCCCACCGAGGTGCACGGACCTATCCTGGAATATATACATACATATAATCACGCCTGTATCCCTAATGGGGGAGGCAGAGCGTCAACAATCCAAACAAAGGTCGTTCCGCCACGTCTGACAAGTTTTTGAGAGCCCATCGCCTAATTTACAATATACTGAAACCCTCGAATCCCTTAGCTGGTTTCCTGGAATAGAACGATCATCTACATCTACTTACTACATACTCATTACATTAGCCATGCCACCTAACGAGGTAGGTAAACCGTCAACGGCCTAGTAAAATTCGTACTTCGAATTTCGTAGCCACCAAACTGTGAGGGATATTTCACCTAGCAAGCGAGCAGCTTGATTACCAGGAAGTTAGAGAAAGTAGTCTACCAAGCTTTAAGATAAGTTCAAAATTCAACAAAATCCTGGTATATTTTAACTCCTATCCATCCGTACGTCTTCTTCTTAGCGAGTGGATTTTCGAGTCGAACAACGACCCGATAAACCCTGGTGTCAGAGTTTTCAAACCGCCTAGTAGCACAGCTATAGGCCTCTGACATGGTTTCAGTATCGACCACTATCAAAGACAGCGACCGGGACCGACGGCTTAACATGCCCTCCGAAGCACGGAATCTTTTTTCTTTTCGGACAATCAGGTGATTCAGCCTGCAATATCCTAACCAAACTGGGGAAAACCTTACAAAGTGATAAATTGACACATATCAACTTTGTGTTCCCCCCCCTGGGAATCGAACCCAGGACCTCCGGATCGTAAGCCCACAGCTTAGACAACTAGACCACAGAGGCAGTAATATCCGTACGGGGGCTACCAGATGCACAGCACAGTAAATAGTTCAGTCACGGATGATTACCAGGAAGATAGCAGAGAAAGTAGATCACTCCATTATATTATGAGAATTCAAAATTCAACAAAATTCTAATCCCTTAAAGGGTTGGCAGATCGTCAACTACTTACTAAAACCGCTTCCGCTTCGTTACATCTAACAATTTATGCTAAAGGTTAGATAAGAATGTGTGGTTGTCTGTCACTAACTACACCTTTTGTTTGTAAGCAGAATTGCTCGGGAAGAAAAGCAATTGGTATATTCTATATTTTTAATATAATCCTGGTACATTTAACTCCTATCCCATACCTATCCCCACCAGGCGAGCAGCACAGCTAGTAGGTCGCTCACGGATGATTAGCCGGGCACAAAGCTCGCGGCCTCTCGCTCGGCTCGCGAAAGTGAGAGTGGGTCGGTTGCGTAACACCCACACCGAGTCATGTTGCCCTGGTACCGGCGACGCCTAGATACAAAGAGGTTTTTGGTTTTAAAGGTTGTATGGTGATGAGATTGGTTTGATGGATGATGAATACGTTTACTGTGGCATTTAGTGATGATTTTACATTTTGATACTTTTCCTCTGGAAATTGAACTCAAATGATCAGTTTCCCTAAGTCGTCAGTTTCCAAGATTTGTCAGAATCCAAGATTCGTCAGATTTGTCTCGATATCAATCCACATTTGACGTGATCCCGTGAAATACGGAGGGAGATGATGATGATTTCCCCACTTTATCCAACCGTTAAGATTTAAACAACTCCAAATATACACAAAGCTACAGATCGCCGCCTGCCGGCAAAACCTCATTTTACTTGAGGAATACCATCCCCCCCTTTTCATCGCGTGGGTAGGCTGCACGACACACTTTCGCCTTACAACCTTAATTCTACTATTCAACCTCACTTGCCAACCAGGCAGAACGAGAGGGCGTTATGCTGTTCGTTAGTAACACACGAGCTAGGATTTTCCGTCTCTATCTGTTAAAAATGGCGTAGTATTAGAATTTATCTGCAATGATGAATTTGAATACGGACGGAGCACATGATATAATACGCTTTGAATAGGAAACTGTTGGTACGCCTACTTATACGTTCTTTAGGAAGTAGGTTGATATAATCTAGCCAAAAATTCAATGGGTAAGTACGTAGTTTCCAAAGCCAGAAATTGCAGAATATGAAACTTTTGTTTTTAAAGACGTATTTGTTTTTATCCAAATTAACTAGGCATATCCTTTAAAAGACAATCGCCTAAATAGTGATACCGGCCCAGGCTTGGATAAACAAATGAAAACTGGATCCTATATGAGCATTTGCACTTGGAATCAAAGCCAGCTGGTCAGGGTTCCCGAAGCTACAGCTTATCAGGCTCATGCAGTACCTAAGTACCTGCTATGTATGTAGCTGACAGTTACCTGATAAGCTACACCATGCCTGCAACAGTAATTTCAGGACTTGCTGGTCATCACTCGGTTCAAGATAAAGAAAATCTAAATAAAGTTCTATTTGAAGTTAACAATAGGACCCTTTAAAAGGCCTTTGAGTCACTATCCGAACATTGATCCAAAATGTCTAGACGTTAGAAGGCTAAAGAATAGGTTAAGATCACATTCAAATTCAATTGATGCAATAAGCAACAATAATAGTTACAGTAAATAATAAACTCATCAAGATAAAGAAAAAAAAGGTACCTACACTTTATATAGAAAAAAAATTATACATTAATAAGAAACAACAATGTGAGTGTATAAACCTGATGCCTATTTAATAGATGTAGGTCCTAACATAGCAACCAGCATTCTTTCTCGGTTACACAAACACATAGCTCGGATGTTGCACATTTCTGTAATAATCATCTTTGATATGGTCAGTGTTTAGCGAGTAAACAGATACATAATGTAATAGTGCAATACAATACATCATCATCATCAGCCACAACAGTCCACTGCTGGACGTGGGCCTCCCCAAAATTGGTCGTATATGTTAAACTCACCACGCTTGGCAGGCGATGAAGCCTATACATACATACATACATATAGTCACGCCTTTATCCCTAATGGAGTAGGCAGAGCGTCAACGACCCAAACAAAGGTCGTTCCGCCACGTCTGACAAGTTTTGAGGGTTGATTAAGATAGATCTGTATATTGCTGTATAGTGACAGGTTGTCAGCCCATCGCCTAAATTACAATATACTGAAACCCTCAGATCCCTTAGCTGGTTTTTACAGCATGCCTGGGAGGAGATGCAGCTGGCACATTCTATGTTTTTCTATCGCTCCCAGTCCAGCATGGAAGGAAGCGATGAAGCCCAATGTCCAATATGTACCTACTTAATTTAAATCTAATTTAAATCCCGCGCCACCCAAGGTCGTGCGACACGACGGGTCACTGTGTTACAAACTATTGACCAACTTCTATTCTACTACTGTTTAACTACTAGTGTTATTGTATGCAAATACGCATCTGGATATCAGGGAGTCAGGTTTTTTTCGTGAAACATGAGAATGAACATACCAATTGATACCAAAAATTGTGAAGTCGCTGGACCGGGAGCGATAGAAAAAACAAAGAATGTACCAGCTACTATACTCCTCCCGGGCTTGACGCTGCAAAGGAATTCGAGGGTTGCGGTGTATTATAATTTAAGCGGTGGGCTGACAACCTGTCACTTTAGCAATATACGCAATCTTCTGTCACCCTCAAAACTTGTCAAACGTGGCGAAACTTTGTTTAGGTCGTTTTTGCTCTGCCTACCCCTTTAGGGATAAAGGCGTGATTATATGTATGTATGTATGTATGTATGTATAATCTTAGTAGTGAAGTTACTAGAGTGCGGCATATTAACATAGTTTATACGAATAAATTATACATGATGTAAGAGTTATAAGAGCATTATGGTACTTAATTTTAATATGACATGGTTTTGTAACATCAATTTGATACTATACTGACTGAAGTCGATTTTGATTTAATCGTTTCTCATTCTAAGTTAGTCCACTTTCGTATATTACATACTTACATACATACTATATCACGCCTCTTTCCCGGAAGGGTAGGCAGTAGGCAGAGACCACATCTTTCCACTTGCTACGATCCTTACATACTTATTTCGCTTCATCCAACGTTCATTAATCTTTTCATACACGCTCGTCGGTTTAGGGTACTCTTGACCTGAACTTTCTTTAGGACGTCCCCGATTTGATCCAAGTACGTGTGTCGAGGCCTTCCCTTTCCGACATTTCCATCCACACTCGCCATTTATATATCTGTTTGGTCAACCTGCCTTCACTCATCCTCTCAACATGTCCAAACCATCTAAGCATTCCCTTCTCAATACCCGTCACATTCCCTTCTCAATATATTCTTTCACACCACAACGTTCCCAAAAATAGAAAATTATCATAATCTAACTTCTGCAGGTCTGCTGTAAGAAACTTTAATAAATGACAGTCCATTTTGTGTTTGTACTTTATGTTTTTTTATTGCGTGCAAGTATATTCTTATTTTTGAAAATGAAAAAAAGTAAAACATTTCCTGAAATAACTTTTCTCGTGAAAAATGCTCAGTTCCTTTGACAGATCAACCTCCATCAGATTGCGGGAAGCTGTCCCTTACATCCGGTATTTCTAAGTATTTACTGTCAAAGAAATTCTTTGTGCTCTCTTTTCAGTCCTTACAGAATTTTCTGCCTTAATTTCTAAAATATCTGCATTCCACAAGCAAAACCGCGGTATGAAACTAATATTTTCTATCCCATAGGTATCTCATTTGTGTATTACTTCAAAGCCCACCTTATAAACAGACTTTCAAACAAACGCGCCTTTTATATTAACGTCTAAATCCCGCGATCTACCAAACACTCGGCTGAAGAAAAACTCCGACGCATTTACGCACACTCTCACACATAATACACACACATGCACGAGATATTTGTGTATGTATAGTGTACAGTGTGTGTATGTGTGCGGGGCCCTATGTTGCAATCCCTTAAATAGGTCGCGCCCAGATACTAATAGAAAGACACAGGGACGGAATTAGTAATGTAATTTTTTTCAGTGCAACGGAAGTAATGTCTTATATCGCCTTTAGGAACGCAGATTACTTTCAGGATGTTTTCTTGTATTAAAAAATAAAATTTAAAGAACACGGTTCTTCCCAATTCTCTAGTGGAATACAGAGAAAATTTCCATCTCCTTCGTTGAAACCTTCAGTCCCCTTCATTTTCTTAGGCTTTTTACAACTTGTCCATGTTTTTAGCGCTCCCCATGCGCTCCCATGCATCGCTACAGTGACAGGTTGTCAGTTCATTGCCTAAATTACAATTACACCTGTAACCCTCAAATCCCTTTTGCCAACTGCTTCCGCATGCCCGAGAGGAAAGGCAGCTGGAACATTCTATCGCATGGAAGATACATAATATCTACTTATTGATAGTAATCCTGGCTTTTAGTACGCTAGTATTATTATTATACATAATCACCTGTATAATAAATAACTCTCAAAACTTGTCAGACGTGGAGGAATTACCTTTATTTAGGTCGTTTTTGCTCTGCCTACCCCAATAGGGATAAAGGCGTGATTTTATGTATGTAGTATTATTATTATTCTGTGCTTTTAGCCATTTTGTCGACGCCATAACAACAGTGACATAATATTAAAATAACTCTCCCTGAATCCGACTCTGGTATCGAAACTTAAAAAGATTGTTTGCATCTTTTAGTTACAATTTTTAGGTCACATACCCTTCGTCGCGTCTGTGTGCGTCTATTCAACATTATTATAAACATGGGACCATATCACAGTAAGTTCCAAGCAAGATCCTTTGGTTTTCTAAAGGGTCTCGTTTGATCAGCTGTTGTGACAAAGTTCTATACATACATAGGTTATACATCTATCGTTTATGTTTTTGAGTTTGCAATAAAAAGTTTTGACTTCATCGTACTAATTTTTACACAATTTTCTAAGAGTATTTATAATTTTTCTTCTTTTGTGTGAATTGAACGAACCGATGAACCGTTAACTCAGATATTAAAACATAAATACAGGGAGTAAAAAAAATTGCCGATCAAAAGGAGTGATCAGAATCAGACCCATGAAACTGGACAACATTCCCCAAGAAACATAGGTCGAAATACGAGTATGAACGAATACTAAGCCCTCCCATACAAAATGACTAAAGCTGTTGACACCGTATTATTCGAGGGCAATTTTTTTTATACAACTTCGTACTTCGATCTATGTTCCTTGGGGAAAATTGATCAGTTTCATGGGTAGAAGAATCACACGCGTATGTAGGTACATACATTGGGAATAGATTTTCAGTTTTCATGTAAAAAATGTGTCCCTTCCATACAAATGGTGTCAGCGGTTTAAGTCGTATGCAATTTTATTGCAGATTTCCGTAAAGTTGTTCAGTTCTATGGCTAACGTCCTTAAAGTTTGGTTAGCTATTTTTTTTTTACATCCAGTAATCTCACTTACTATTCCTACTATAATTTAATTACAAAGTTCAGATTCATTATACCTAATGTTAATGAAATGACATACCTAAATGAATATTAATCAGTAGATCACCCAATTGTATAGAATTAGCCGCGTTAGGACGGAAAATTCTATATTTAGATACTTTAAGAAAGAAAAAAAAACAATGCAAGCATGATTTATTGTAAATAAGTATTGGATGGTATAATATTTCCAAAGTTGTTGGAAAATATAGCTTTGTAGAATAAAGAATCAAATTCGTAACAAGATCGATCACGTAATAGTTGATTTGCTTTGGCTTCTGTTTCTGGGACCGCTTTATGCAATTAACGCAATTTTATTTTAAGTAATAAAAGTGCTTCAATCAATAGCTTACGATATAAAATACAATAAGATTGAAGCATTTTCTAACAGAATTATTTAAAGTATTTAAATAAATTCTTAAAAATACTTTGAATATTTAAAAAAATGTGTAGAATACGTAGGCTCGTATTTATAAAGCAAACTCAAGAGTGAGAGCAATATTAAGTATGGTTTTGACAGGTCGTTTTGTATTGAAGTGACATTTCTGATACGAACTCAAACTTGCTGTCACTCTTGAGAGCTGATTATAAATACGGGCCGTAGAATACTCGGAATACTGAAAGAATACTGAAAGAATAAGAACTGATAGAAAGACTATCTACGTTAATAATATTCGATAGCACAGTATGAGATATAAATAAACTGGAATTATTCACATTAAATCCTAAGTGGAAAGATGTGGTCTCTGCCTACCCCTCCGGAAAAAAGGCGTGATTAGTGTATGTATGTATGTAAATCCTAAACTTAGCAACAATATGCTGACAAATCGGTTTTTAAATAAATAAGTACCTACACAAATTTACACATAGAAATCGGCCATATACATCACAACAAAAAGAATTACAAAATATTTTTGTGCTATGATAAGACCGAACCCACGACCTTGAGCAAAACAAACTAGCTTCTACCCTCTGAGCTACCCAACCGGTGATTAGAACTCGTTACGCGGAAAGCTAAGTTACGATTGTTATTTTATATGTTGCATAACACCGCCCATAACTATTGCAATACTTTTACGTAAGATAGTTTATTTTTGTCAACAAATTACTTGTGGTTCTACTCTACTTGCTGTCAATCGATTGAATGCACTTTTGATTGATTGTTTAAGCTTCCCCTAGTAAAAAAAATACAATTAGCCACTTCTTTTGTTATTCAATTGTTAAAAATTAATCAGAAAAAGAAGGAAATAATTGTCAACACCATGTTAAAACTTAAAACATTAAAACGTCCGTCTTTACGAGAATTCAACCCCACGGTCCTGAAGGAAAAATCCTATGTCATCTCTAGTTATTTGCAAGAATAATAAATAGTACTTTTTCTACATTGTAGAAGAAATCAAGAGATGAGACATAGGGCGTTTTCTTGAGAGGGTGGAAAATGGAATTTTTTATTCACCAAAGAAAAAAAGATAATAATAATCAAACAATATTAAGCGTTTGCTAAGAAACTGAACAACTTTCTATATGAAACATGGGTTTTTATGAAAGAAAAATATAAAAGGTACTGTTCCAGTCAATGGTATACGTAGTACTTTTTTCATATCTCGATCTATTTTCCTTAGAGAAAGTTGTTCAGTTTCATGGTCTAAATGAATGTTAATTAACCATCGGTTCTTTCAAATTTCAAAGGTATACCTGTCTCACCTACATAATTAATAATAGTATTTTATACTACCCGTGGGAAAATCTGCATCAAGCAAACGGAAAGCTATACGGGGTGTAAGGCTCGTATTTATAAAGTGATCTCAAGATTGAGAGCAATATTGAATGCGGATTTGACAGGTAATTTTGTACTGGAATGACATTTCTGATACGAACTCAAACTCGCTGTCACTCTTGAGAGCTGATTATAAATACGGGCCTAAGTGTAAGGGACAGCGTCCCGCAAACTGATAGGGGTTGCTCAGTCAAGCAAACTGAACAACTATCACCGGTTTTATTTTTTCAGGAAATCATACAAAGAATTGGCCGCCTCGATCCGACAATTTGTATGGAAAACAAAATTTTATTTTATTTCCTGAAAAAAAAACCTGGTGATAGTTGTTCAGTTTCGTTGACTGAGCAACCCCTATGAGTTTGCGGGACGGTGTCCCTTACACCCGGTATAGGTACCTAGATTGTCTTAATGATTATAAACAGATTATAAATCTAGTGTTAATGTATTGCTTCTATATTATATATCGTCTTATGGTGATTCTCATCGTATCTACGTCATAATACGCACATATTTATGATCGTATGCAGTCCTAGTAACATATTGCGTAATTTTAATATGTAGTAGTTATTTTTATAGTAACAAATTGATAATCCGCACGTGAATCGTCTATTTCCATGCTGGACTGGGAGCGATAAAAAAACATAGAATGTACCAGCTGTTTCTCTTCTTCGTATATTTTAGAAAATTAGTAGAAGGAGACGAGGGCTTCACTATATGACAACCTGTCACTAAGACGGTACGTTAATTTTAGAATGACCCTCAAAATTTGTCAGGATGTGATCAAGGGATACAGAACCTACATATGCACCTTTGATTCGTAAAAAAAATAGGTAACAAATTGATAGTCCAAAACGTGAGTCGTTATGATTATGAACTTGGAATAAGATCATTAAACTAAGACTTATCAGGCAAGCCTGTGAAGCAAATGTCCTGAGCAGATCGCTAGTATCCTTCACCCCATCATAGTAATGTTTCATGATAAACTGGAAACGATAGCGAAGTAGAATGTATGTCCCAGTAACATATCTTCAAAGCATCATCATCATCAGCTCAACGAGCCTACCCTGAACTAGAGCATTCGGGACTGGTCCCCCTTTTTAGTCCGGTCTAGCCCTTCTTTGATTTTTTCCGAAATTTGATGCAAGTTTCCTCACGAAGTCTTCCACATTATAAAATTCGGAAAGAAAACATTATTTACTGTAAAATGTATTACGAAAATTCTTCCTAAATTTGAAAAGACATTCCGAAAGTCATCTAAAGTTTTTAGATACTTTATTGTGTAGTTATAATTATATAGGTATAATAAAAACGGTTCAGGTTATTTTTCCCGTTGAAATGAAGGTTTTTTCGCAGTGCCACAGTAAAACCTATTAGGCGTGCCAAGTTTTATCCCGATTTGTCCAGTGAAGCGTGATTGAGTAATAAACATCCAATCATTCAAATATTCAAACATCCAAATTCAATGATTCGCATACATAATAATAATAGTAGGATTTTGAATTATTTTATGTATTTTTACATACATTTTTATATAATATATCATGCCTTTTATCTTTAGAAAATCGCATTCACAACCTACATCAGGAAGATTAGGTACCTACATCAAAATAATCATGACAGTAAGGTAAGCTGAGCTAACGCCATCTGCTGCTCAGTAGAGGTACTACAATTATCGTGAGCTCCACCTAGCGTCGAGCAGCAAAACTTACTAATAGCCATGTAACTTAGCTTGCAACCGTTCCAAGAAGTACTGAACAGTGTGCATAGATGGCGCTGTTACCTAGTAGTTATGAAATTTTTAAATAGATGGCGCTAGGAAAAATAAGTGGTCCGAATTTTCAGAAAAATTATCAGAAATTAAAAAACTTAGCGTTTATTTTATTCCTCAGTAATATACGCAATTAAAGTTTCAACACTTACATCCTGATCACTCTCGTCATTGTGTATTTTTATCGTTTCAGCGCTTTTCGATAGAAAATCATTGATTTCCCCACTACTGCTTCTACTTCTCATAACTTCTTGAAGTGCTAAAGTCCTAATCAGCTTCTCTGACTCATTGTTTTCTCCATCTGCTTCTAAGATCTGTTCGTTTATTTGATTCGATAGATTCACTTCGTCCATAGTTCGATCGTCTAGAAGTACTGCAATATTGGTGATATTTAGCTCAGCTCTTCTCGCATTGCTTCGCATGTTGAAGCCGGCTTGTTTTAGCTTCTTCTTTGCTAGTTCTATGAACGAAGGTGATTTGAGTGTCTCTCGGAGCCAATTCTTGATTTTATTCTTCTTGTCTTCAACTCGGGCTTTGAATCTGGGAATTTGTAGAGAAGGGTTTGTGATTGATTAAAAAAAAATTGAATATTATAGGTAGTACCTATTTAAATCAAATTTTTACATAAAGTCACGTCTGTATCTCTATCCCTTAACGGGGCAGTCAGAATCTAAAACGCCTTGTAAAAGTTTTTTAGCGTCAGTCAATCAAAAATAAGTTTATTTTTTTTAAAATATTTTTTTTACATTTACATTATTTTTTACTTCTGTATCGACTTATTGATGTCGGGAGTTCGGGTAAACAACAGAAAAAAAAACTTCTGATAGAAATAGAATAGTATTTTATTTTTTATTTGATGATCACACCACACTGGCGTATTTCAACGTAAATGGAATATTCTTTTCTTTACCAACTTTATGAAACTATCTGATTTCACTACGTCCGTCAACACTCTTGCGAAAAGATCATGTCTGAACCTGAGATGCACAAAAAGAAAAGAATGATTTTACTTTTGATAATAAATCTTCAATTTAAATTAAGATGGCTACCTTCATTATGGAAAGCGATAAAAATACGAATGTACGAATGCACAGCACAACCAGTAAAAAATGGTAACAGGACTTACATTACAGCCCAATTTTATCTGAATTTGCTCCTCAAAATTTGTCAGGCGTTGCATTGCATAGACCTAATGTTTATCATTGTGCTCTACTGTTCTACCTCATACATCGACTGTCGTACCTTTTCTGTAGATCTCGTTCCCGCATCCTGGCCTTTTGTATCTTCTCTCTCAGCTCCGGTACAGCACTGGCTTCATTCCTTGATATAGTCCTCTCTACCCAAGTCAGTAATCTCTGACACTTAGGCTCGTATTTATAAAGCGATCTCAAGATTGAGAGCAATATTAAGTAGGTATGGATTTGACAGGTTGTTTTGTACTGAAATGACATTTCTGATACGAACACTCGCTGTCACTCTTGAGAGCTGATTATAGATACGGGCTGTAAACCCCTGCCGCTGGGCATGGGCCCTGAGGATCAAGGGTCACCACATTGCTTGCCTCTGAAGGAAACATTGTACCAGGAACGCATAATACAAGAAGAGTAACTTACTTCTGTAGCTCTCGTTCTCTCATTCTGGCTTTCTGTATCTTTTCTCGCAGCTCCGGGACAGCAGTGGCTTCATTCTTAGAAATGGTCCTTTCCACCCAGTCAGTCATCTCTGATACTCGACTGTAGACCCCAGGGGATCGAGGGTCGCCACATTGCTTGCCTCCGAAGGATACTATGCCAAGGAGTACCCCGTCTCTAACTGCTGGACCGCCAGAGTCGTGCTGTGGAACAGAATTTAGTTTCACTACAGAACTTTTTGGAAACTGGCTTTAAAACATCGGTAAGGCCCGTATTTATAAAGCGATCTCAAGATTGAGAGCAATATTGAGTGCGGATTTGACAGGTAATTTTGTACTGGAATGACATTTCTGATACGAACTCAAACTCGCTGTCACTCTTGAGACCTGATTATAAATGCGGGCCTAAGAATAAAAAGAGCTTTTTTTAAAGGAAATATTACTTACTAGCATGTACTGCGTTCTTTCTACAAACAACTTTTCTAAAGCACAAAATTTTAGCTCGTAAAAAAATCCTTTTCTATACAAATATGCGCGTCTGCAAATTTTGTATGAACAAGGCAACATTTTATTTCGAGCTAAAGTTTCTGTTCTTATCACCAGTAGAACAAAAATGCAGTACTTTTTTTTACCTGCTGTATACAACGTGTAACAGAAAAGGTATATGCATCGAGAAATGTGTGAATCTACCCATGAAACTGAACAACTTTCCATAAGGAACATAGGTCGAAATTCAAAAAAAAAAATTGACTGCCCATACTAAATATGCTATCAGCTGATGCATTTTGTATGAAAGGTCACTTTTTTTTTTCGTTTTTCGACCTTAGGGAAAGTTGTTCAGTTTCATGGGTAGATTCACACATTTCTGATGCATATACCCTTTCTGTTTTACACGTTGTATAAGTCTGCCTGTACCACGGGTCGATCGACTTGATACACATTCAACAGAAGATCTGAAATTATGGTACAGACAAAGGAATACTCCTAGATTACCTATGGTATGGAATAGTATCTACTATTATTATCTAACTGCCTCCGTGGTCTAGCGGTCTGAGACATGGGCTCTTGACCCGGACGTCCCGGCTTCGATTCCCGACGGGGCAATGACTTTGTGTTGTAGTTTCTAGTTTGGTTAGGGCATTGCAGGCTGATCACCTGATTGTCTGAAAAGTAAGATGATCCATGCTGTCGGATGGGCATGTATATAGTCGGTCCTGCGCCTGATTTCTCTCTGGTCATGTCAGTCAAGCTGTCCCATCAGAATAAAAGATTGAAGGAATAGAGAGTGCACCTGTGTGTAGCGCGAACACTTGGGCACTAAAAACAAGTCCTGCGCAGTTGGCCTATCTCTGGGAGATTGGCCGCCATCACCGAAATACTATTATCATAAATTCCATCAGATATCGTCCTATCCGAGTGACCTGACGAGTAAAGATGATCCATGCTGTCTGACACTATAAATTGTCCCGGTTCACAAGATCTACGTAAACAATACTATCTGAGCTATTCTGGATATTGACGACGAAGCTCTTTGTTTGTACAGGACAGGATAATGTTACATAAACAGATCTCAAGTGGGATACGGTATGAATAGTAAAATATACAGTATTACAAAATAGGTCATGCGTCCGCAAATCAATCAAATATCTGCCCGACCGGGAATCAAACCTGGAACCCCCTGCGCAGCAGATAGATGCTCATCATAATCAAGCAGATCGTCATCACTTAGTTCACTGGACGGGACCTTGGAGATTTTCACATTAAACCTCTATGAAGCCTAACACATACGCACAACTAGAGGTACATAGCCGGAATGTCACTGCGTTATGGCAGCGCACGTTTAGCAATAATACAATCCGGCTGATGACAATGATCTGATCGTTGACCCGCCATTATACAACGTGTAACAGAAAGGGTACATGCATCGTGAAACGTGTGAATCTACCCATGAAACTGAACAACTTTCCCTAAGGAACATAGGTCGAAGGACGAAAAAAAAAATTTGACTTCCCATACTAAAATGTGCAGTCAGCTGATGCATTTTGTATGAAAGGTCAAATTTTTTTTTTCGTTTTTCGACCTATGTTCCTTAGGGAAAGTTGTTCAGTTTCATGGGTAGATTCACACATTTCTCGATGCATATACCTTTTCTGTTACACGTTGTACAAAACAGCCCCGATTAATAACATCTGTTATACATAAGTATATGCGATGAAATATCAATGAAATATAAAATGCGACAGCTAAATATACTCACATTGCAAGCATCCTTTCCCCCAGTAGCGTATCCGGCACACAGCATCCTCTGCGTGATGTAGAACCGGTAGGATTTCTGGCAGTCATCTAGCCTCATCACCGGGACTGGCACGAAGCGAACCCGATCCGGGATGTGGCCGTAGCCAGATACCTGGAACATGTATAAAAAATAAATTTCTTCGTTAACTAGGAAGGTTTTTTTTTTAGTGGCCTATAGGTCGTCCCACTGCTGGGCAAAGGCCTCCCCTTTATCTCTCTAGGCATCACTATTTACAGCCTCTGTCGGCCATTGTGCACAGAAAACGTCCAGGTCGTCTCGGAGGGAGGAAGGAACTTAATCTGTAAATTTAATCTTTACAGGGGGCGGTACGGGTTTTACTTTCTAGGTATCTAGCTCGGGTTACTTTTACCGGAGTCCGAACCTCAATAGCTTTCTGTATTCTGACGTCATCAGTCATCATCATCATCATTGGCTTAGAGCAACGCGGTGTTCTGTTCCGTCTCTAAGATCATTGGTCAAGAGTTTTTAGTCTAGATCCATCGCAAATTAAAGGCCTATTTTAATCAATGGCCTGACACAGGCTAATGACGAAGATTGCTTTATAAAACTTACATCAGTACTGCCCCATCCCGTCACGATAAGGATATCCTCTTCCTTCATGACGTAATCCTTAGAAGGAAGGTTCAGCACAGCGATGTTCCTGCCGATGGGCATGGGCCG
The DNA here is from genome assembly GCA_029255725.1 of Scrobipalpa atriplicella. Taxonomy (NCBI): domain Eukaryota; kingdom Metazoa; phylum Arthropoda; class Insecta; order Lepidoptera; family Gelechiidae; genus Scrobipalpa; species Scrobipalpa atriplicella. The sequence continues at coordinate 22,425 of JARACY010001287.1, read as the reverse complement.
GTCCAAGCGGAGGAGGGAGAAGTCATAATCTGCGCTGCCGGGGACGTATGAGCTTGGGAAGAATACCTGCAAATAGTAAAGGTGTTAGCGAATACGTCTATCTTAGACACCGTTTAACTTTTGACTGGGTGGCCAAGAGAAGTGATATAAGGCCAATTGGTAGACTAGCCTGATGGTCCGAGTCTATCCGTAACACTTTTTCCTTGGGAAATGCATACGACAATTCTGTTTCCTACTCATTTTTTATGTCTCTGGCACTCACTACTATTAAATTTCCTATAATAATACTTAGATATACCTATTCAGATATTTGGCTTTAGATCGTGCCTTTGAACCCCAAACTGAATCCTATACAAATTATTATCTGCACGATATAATTTGCTCAGTTCGCGTTCCGAAGTCAAAGCCAAACTTCGCGCTTTAGGCCACCAATGACTACTAGTTGGGAATAGTTGATCCATTGTCGGCATACTCGGAATAATCGACATGAATTTCTTGGCATAGTCGCTTGGTGTAGTGGAATCGGGTTAAAGGAATGCTGATCGATTTCTTGCTCATCTCGTTCCCTAATAGACTTGGGGTTCAATTGAGTCAGAGCATTAAGTATGACTTAAAACACTGTGAGAAGCCGAGTTAAACAATAAAGATGGCAGTTGGACTGCTGTTGTAAATAGTCAGTAGCTAGTAAACTTTACATGATATTATACATGATCAGTTATTTTTGGTACCTTATTCACTCGCGCTTGATATCCCCCTCTGTTGTGGAACGAACTACCAGCTCGAACTATAAAGGGAACCAGTTTCTTCTTGTCTCCGTCAACAGCTCTGAAATAAAAAAAAGAAATTATATCAAAGACAGCGATCATGACCGACTGCCAGGGAATAGGCAACACTGTTCACTGTTACAATCCATTTTCCAAGGAAGATGATTTGAGTACCTATGGCAAGTGTGGCAAAACTTTGACACCAGGGTTCATCGGGTCGTTGTTCTACGAAAACCCACTCCATGAGAAGAAGAGGAAAGGAAAGTCAAGTGACGCCTAAAGCATCAGGTACGTTGTCCTATGATTGGTATTAAACACAGAACAGAAAAAGTCACTGGTAAGAGTTAAAGGTAGCCCATTTCCATCAGTGAAATATCAGCGGCTGTAATGATGATGATTTAAGAAACTCACGATTCCAAACAATGTCCGGCGGTAAGCACCCACTGTTCATCGATGATGGATCCTCCACACCAGTGCTTCCCGTTCCTCGATATGGCCACGTTGTAGGGATACATGCTGATGCTGGTCTCCATTCCACCGACGATGCGTCTGACGGCATAAGAGCGGAACGCCCAGGCTATTTGGCGGTCGTCTCGGTGCTCAGGGAATACTGGAAGAGATTTTTATTTACTTAAGTGATAAGGAAATCGAAGCCTTGCAGCCGTGTTCATAGTAGCCATTGTCCTACTTGGTACACACTGCACCACATTACTGCAAGTTCAACAAACTTGGAATGTGCCAGCTGCTTTTGACGCTGATGTGGTATACCTACTGTAGAAGTCAGCAAAGGGACTACAGCGAGTTACAGTGTATTGTGTTATCCCGTGTGGTGCCGGGTTTAGAATAGCATCACCCCATATCTTCCTGCCGGTATCGTAAAAGGCGACTAAGTGATAAATTCAGGGGATGGGCAGCAGCGTTCCCTGTGAATGGAAAACTGCTACTGCGCTCACCAACCCGCCTGCCAAGCGTGGTGAGTATGGCATTTACCCCCAAATTTGGGGAAGCCTATGTCTAGCAGTGGACAGTGGGCTGATGATGATTACAGTGTATTGATATTTAGGTGATGGGCTTAGAACCTGTCATTATATCGATACACATTTCAATCTAAATTGCTCTCAAGATTTGAGGTGACGAAAATTCTTTTTACTATAAAGGCTACTCCTTAAGTTATATAGGCAAGTATCGTTATAGTTAATGAGACTGTAGGCTGTGCCGTAGATAAAGTTTGTTCAAAATGGCTGCTATTGGACGCACGCGGTGCATTTCACGTTGCAAATTACGGCGTGGCTCTGCTAGGTACTTACGTACTACCATCTATTTCTCTATGACCATGGAGTAATACGGGGTGAAAGGGAGAGCTTCCCGCAAACTGATAGCGGTTGCTCAGTCAACGAAACTGAACAACTCATGCCAGTTTTTTTTTAAACATAATCGTGGTAATAATCCCGTTCATAACAAAAATCTAATTGCAGTGAATAACCGCGAAAGTCTCAAAACTTATAAGAAAAATATAGTCTTTTCCTTACAAAATAACCACCTCGATCAGACAATTTGTATGGATAAGCAAAAAAAAACATGTCCTTAAAGATATTCCTTGTGAAAGTTGTTCAGTTTCGTTGACTGAAGCAACCTTTATGAGTTTGTGGGAAGCTGTTCCATACACCCGGTATGATTTGCAGCTTTCAGTATTTTTTCCACTACAACCTGGCCAGCGGAGCGATTAAGTATATTAATGTGGATGATAGCTTTATTAGATTATGCATAATGGTCTATTATCATATTTGAGCTAAAAGCTCGGGAACTCCACAGCATGACAATGAAGGCAATTCGGCGTTGCAAATATCACGACTTCACTAATATGAGTCCATACCATAATGTGTCATTTCATAAAACTAAAAGGGATGGCAATCATTTTCTTTGATACTTAGTTAAGTCGTAGCCTTACCAAATTGACCTCATGTAGCGTTTGTTGTGGACAAAAGGAAGGTTTAATGATCAAATTTAATTATTTTATTATCAAACTGGATTTTTATTTTAAATATTAGAAATTGGGTTTCTTTTGACTCTAGTCTAGAAACAGAGACCGAAGCACAGAATATATAATAGTACTAGACCGAGGCAAAAGTAGAGCAAACTTTTCCAGTTCGTTCACATCACTTTTGCTTTGCTTTAAAAAAAAACCTAAACATTGAGTTGGAAGATTTCCCAACTCATATTTTACAATTAAATTGATAACATCTCAGTCAGTTTGGATTGAAGAGTCGCCAAATCGTCTTGCTAAGCACTATGATTTTGTATTTGTGTAGTTACGAGTATAACTTATATTTTATTATTCAGTTCCTGAAACTTACCTGGAAATTCTCTATCATCATTAGCAATCTTGTATCTAGTCGAAGTTTCATCATTCCTGAATTTGTATTTCTCTTCGAGAAGCATTTTTATGTTCTCTCCACTGTCATTTGCAATATCTTCCTTTATCTTCCCCATTCTCAATGCATTATTACCATTTGATTCATTGTCTTCGTTCCCAATATTTCCTGTATTATCAGGTACGGCTCCATATTGTAGATCGTTTTGAGGTTCTTGTCTAATAAGAGGTAGTTGAACGTTATGAATATCATCTCCGACAATATCAGATCTTATAGCTATTTCAGCATCTTCTACGTGTTCAACTCCAATTGGTTCTATGTTGTAACCTTGTATAGGGCCGTAGCTATATCTTCTACCTGATACATTATCATCTTGTTTAACTGCAGTTGCATCCAGACATACTATAGTATTTACACATAAAATTATAACGATCACATCTGTCCATAATTTGGTTTCATATATAAACATTTCGCTCCGTTCACGAGTACATTTTAATTTATTTTTTAAATTGCTTGGATATGACGTTTGCGAGCAATGTTTTCAGAAGTCCTCCGATAAAATGTTTTTATGTGTAATTTTATGAGTCGTAAAGTTAGGATGGGGTTTTGAGAATCTCGTTTTCCTACGCGTTCATAAAAACGATCTTGCCGATCGAGATGATTGGTATACCTTTTTTTATTTATACCAAGTTACTCTCAACATATTGGCACAAGTACATTATAGGTACAACGCTAAGATTATGGAAATAGCAAAAGATCGTTTCCACAGATATTAGTGATCTTCTCCGTAAAATAAATGGCTGATATTAAAATGGTTTCATCGTTGATTAATAATTTAATTACCATGTCCCGGAAATAAGGCAAGTACCTACTCCTAAAGAAAACATGGATTCCGTCCACCAACTGTGGCTGGTAATGGGCAAGCCATCTGATACAAATATACGGGGTGTAAGAGACAGCTTCTCACATACTGATTTTTCATTTGCCAAAAGAATTTTATTGTGAAATTGTTGTTCGGTTTCATCAGGTTTCATTGATTGAGCAACCCCACAAAACCCCTTTCTGTTGGCGGGAATACGAGTATCAGTCTATCCTTCTTGTTGGTTTGGTTCTTCTTCTTCTTTTTTATTTTAATGATCATGGACAACGATTATGGATCATGCATCTGTCATCTGTCTGATAGATTTTGACATTTTGACACACGTTTTTTGACAGCTTTGTTTCGTGTTTGTTTCGACGTTGGCGAGCATGTTGCGAATATTTTGATATTTTTTTAAAAATAATCATACCTCGAAATACTTATCAGTAAACACAAAAAATGGTTAATTTAAAATCAATAGTGATCGCTCTTTCTCTCATATTCACTGATATGACAGTCATATTTGAAGGTAAATAATAATAATCTCCCAAAAAATAATCAATTCGATTTTTGTGTAGTTTAGCGTCTTATAAGTACTACTTTGTATGTTCCTTTAATATATGTACTTTGTTTACAACACTTTTAATATTATTTATTACTGGGCCGATCGGAATGAAACTTGGCACACACACATAGGGTCAGGTGGTCTACGTTGAACCACTGGTACTAAATGAAACACGCAAATTACGGCGGTTAGCAACGTTGCTGCTCCGTGCAATATTCAAAACTGGGCGCGTTTGTAGTAGCAGGTGTCCCCCCCCAGTTGTCAGTAAGCTGCGTGTAGTGACAAACGTATGATCGAGAATTTTGTGTTTTTTATTGAAAAAAGTAAAAATAAACGTAAGTACTATTTCCTTAATAGTTTTATTTCAATGCCTGTTGCTGGAATATGAATGTGATGTACTGTTAGACTACAGTTTTGAGCTATCTTAGAGATATATTAGAGAGCCGCCACGTGCGTGGCAGGACCGGTAACATGACCTTAAACAAAAGAAATGAAGATGGTGCAAATTGAACCATTTGAGGGGTGTCCACGATGAAACACGGTTCAATTAGTACCAACTTGCATACGTTTAGTAAAAAATATATAAATACAAAATACAATCGTAATAATCGTAATCGTCCACTCGCCACTCTACTATATACAAAATACGATTGTATTTATTTTATTTTGTAGAGTGGCGAGTGGAATGGCGAGTTGATTGGCGAGTGGAGTGGCAAGTTGAGTGTTAAGTGGAGTGACGAGTTGAGAGGCAGGTGGAGTGGCGAGTTGAGTGGAGGGTAGAGTGGCGAGTGGAATGGCGAGTAGAGTGGCGAGTTGATTGGTGAGTGCAGTGGCGTGTGGAGTGGCGAGTTGAGTGGCGAGTTGAGAGGCGAGTTGAGTGGAGGGTAGAGGTGGCGATAGGAATAGCGAGTTCAGTGGCGAGTAGAGTGGCTAGTTAATTGGCGAGTGGAGTGGCGAGTTGATTGGCAAGTTTGGAGGCGAGTGGAGTGGCGAGTTGAGTGGCGAGTGGAGTTTCGAGTTTAGTGGTGAGTGGAATGGCAAGTGCAGTGGCGAGTTGAGAGGCAATTGGAGTGGCAAGTTGAGTGGAGAGTAGAGTGGCGAGTGGAATGGCGAGTTGATTGGCGAGTGGAGTGGCGAGATGAGTGTTAAGTTGAGTGACGAGTTGAGAGGCAGGTGGAGTGGCGAGTTGAGTGGAGGGTAGAGTGGCGAGTGGAATGGCGAGCAGAGTGGTGAGTTTATTGGTGAGTGTAGTGGCGTGTGGAGTGGCGAGTTGAGAGGCAGGTGGAGTGGAGGGTAGAGTGGCGAGTGGAATGGCGAGTAGAGTGGCGAGTTTATTGGTGAGTGCAGTGGCGTGTGGAGTGGCGAGTTGAGTGGCGAGTGGAGTGGCTAGTTGAGTGTTAAGTGGAGTGATGAGTGGAGAGGCAGGTGGAGTGGCGAGTTGAGTGGAGGGTAGAGTGGCGAGTTGAATGGCGAGTAGAGTGGCGAGTTGATTAGTGAAAACCACTGTTGGTTCAATTAGTGCCACAGCCTATTCAATTAGTACCACTGCCTATTCAATTAGTACCATCGCCGGTTCAATTAGTGCCATCCCCCCGGTTCATTTAGTACCATTGGGGGTACTCGATGAACCATTTCCCATTTTTTTTTAAAACAAAAATAAACAGAAACTAGACATAGTTACACAGTAATGAGAAATTAAATTTTAAAGTCAAATAAACAGGCTATTAAGCTGTTTCTTTTTTTTTTTCATAAATCCTTTCCGAAAAAAGTTACATGAGTTTAAAAATTAGGTGGTTCATCCATGACCACCTCACCCTATAGGTGGAATAGGACATACGGAAAAGGTTTCATTTCCACGGGTACACTCATTTTACGCAGGTGGAAAGTTAAGCTTCCATGCTGGACTGGGAGCGATAGAAAAACATAGAATGTTCCAGCTGCCCTTTCTACCGGGCATGCTGTCGAAGTCAGCAAAAGGGATTTAAGGGTTACAATGTATTGTAATTTGGGCGATGGGCTGACAACCTGCCACTACAGCGATACACATTACTATGTAAAATTGCCCTCAACTTTTGTCAGATGTGGCAAAGGCGAGGCGCTTTAAACTCTGCCTGTCTATAAGACGTGACTTTATTTATGTATGGAAAGCTAGTCTTCAGTAAAAAGAATGCTTGTATAATTTCAGAGAATATAAGAAATTCTCCCGACGGAGCCACTCTGGTGTTTCTAACGGCTCTAGCAGTGCTCGCCTCTCATCTTAAACTATATCCAGCATCCTTCAATAAAAAAAGTTTCATATTGATGTTGTTAGAGGTTTGTATGGCTTGATTTTCCTTATCAGTGAGGCAGGGTTACGAAATTGTTCTTAAGGGGCTAACCTGAGCCAGGTGGCGCCCTCATCAGTCAAAAAATCATTACTCACTGAAAATAATCGAAAATCCGGTAAACCAGATTGAAATAAAAGCAAAGAAGATAATTTAGAACATCATAAAGTTGCAATTCATAGTTCCTGGTAGTAACAGAAGGAAAATTTGCGAAAAACGGCCACTTTTAGCACTTTTGGTATCTGTAACTGCTGAATCATGAATTTATAGTGCTTAAAACAAACTTTAGTACCTATTTTTTAATCTGGTTTACCGGATTTTCGATTCATTGCGTTTTCAGTGAGTATTGATTTTTTTTACTGATGAGGGCGCTGGCGGCACCGGGGATCCCCTTAAACATAAAAATTAATACCTATAGGAACCAAAGAAGTGGGACTTTGTACTTAAACCCGGAGAAGATCTTCAGTACTTATATTTATCAGAAATTACCAGAAACTCTGAGTATTATGATTTAAAAACGCATGATAGCTTGGTTGGTTTGGCAAGGGCATGGAGCGCCGGGGACGTAGGATCATACGAGTATCCCTCTGCTCGTATGAATTTTTTATTAAATTCCATTATTTTGATGATTATTCAAAGACGGCTTAACGTGCAAAGCACGATTCCAGACGATCAGCGGTGATTTAGCATGCATTGTTGTAACCAAGCATGCTGTAAAAGTCAGCTAAGGGCTTCGAGGGTTTCAGTATTGTAATTTAGGCGATGGGCTGACAACCTGTCACTATAGCAATATACAGATCCATCTGGAATAACCCTCAAAATTTGTCAGACGTGGCGGAACGACCTATGTTTAGGTCGTTTACGCTCTGCCTACCCCATTAGGGATAAAGGCGTGCTTATTTGTATGTATGTATGTTGTAACCAAACTGTGAAAAATCTCACTTATCAACCTCACCCCCTGGGAATCGAACCCAGGACCAATGGATCGGGAACCAATGATGGCTTAAGCCACTAGATCACGGATGCAGTTATTGTTAGCTTACAGTTACAATTTACAAACTTTAGACCTTTCTCCACACGAGTGACTCAGAAAACAGTTTTTCTTGTGCTAGCCATTAGGCGTTAGCTTAAGGTGGTTTCCTGGCAAAATGCCATTGTCTTGTTCACTGGAACATATCTGTTCACGATGAGCAAACATATGAGCAAATAATACGACATTAGTAACAGATGGCTTTAAATGAAGTGACCCACTAAACCATATTAAACCATGTTGGAGGCCTATTAGTAGCTGTTACAAAATAAGCGGTATAAAGAATTTAACACCAAGGTTATCGGATATTCGGATGAAACCATTTTGGCAAAAAAAAACACCGTTTTGGTGTTTTCAAATATCATTGTCTGGGTAGCTAGAACTAGGAAGCTTCTGGGAGTTACACTATCATAAATATAGCCTCAAAACGCAAAATATAATTGATCGGAAATTGGTATAAATAATAAATAAACATAGTCGTTCGTATGACATCATCACAATCATATTATCATATTAGATATTTTCTGGGTTCGTTTTAAGGAAGCAATCAGTACCTATACTGATTCAAGATCTTTTTTAGGTCTGCGTGACCCTGATAATATTCGAGCTGGCCCTTCGTTTTCTTTGGAAGTTCATCCAAGAAACAGTAACCTCCCGTACTGAGAGCTACCTAGAGGATTTGTATGACAGGTGCGCACTGTTTTCTATGCTGATTTCCACTACCCGAAGGTTGTCTGGAAGAGATCGCTCTAAGCGATAAGGCTGTCATTGCACACCGCCATCATCAGCTCATACACGTCCTTACCAAGGGGCACGAGCCGCACGAGTACGGGCTGCACGAGTACGGGGCATGAGCCTACCCTGAATAGAATGCGCCTTTGCGCACAATGTTTTTATTTTAACGGTTCTTTGTGTACAAAGTTAATTGTAATTAAGAGTTACCTACTTATAGTTGCAGCTTGTTGCGGCATATCATAGTTTTAATAGTTTTCATTAATATTATGACAAGTTAAGTGCCTGACAAGACTTTCATATCAAATCGTTCATAAGTAAATTTGCTATTCTATATTTCTCAGGCGTTCTCTAACACATTTAAGCATTGTATAGTGTCATTTTGCTTGCTCTTTCGACATGGCGGTGTTCAGACGCCTCGTAAATTTGTAATATTATGTTTTCTATTTTATGAAACCGCTCCAGTTTGTATTACGCTACAATTTTCATGTAGGTACAGTTTACACACAGTATGGCTAAGTGCAGCTTATGTGAGATAAATTATCTGTACTTTATTAATTGCAGGAAGAATATGCAGTCAATATTATGTAACTTGTGCTGTGGAAGGAAGAATTGTCCTAAATTCATCAGTGGGCTGTTTTTGAAGTTGTTGAGTTTTGGTTTTTTGACCGCCGCTATCTTGACTATTAAATAAACCAAATTGTTTGTAATTTTTTATCACTTTTTACTATGGGCAAAGAAAATATAATATTAGCTCTATGGGTCTGGTGTACGCTGTTCAGGGAACAGGGAGTAAAAAAAAATTTGACTAAACACACTAAATACTTTACTGTGCGGTCCTAAAATCCTACTCATGAAACTGAACAACTTTCCCCAAGAAACATTGGTCAAAAATCCCTCTCATACAAACGGTATCAGCGGCTTGAGTAATTTTGTATGGGAGAGCCATTCCTTTTTCATATTTCGACCTATGTTCTTTGGGGAAGGTTGTTCAGTTTCATGGGCTAGTTAAAACCCTAAAGTTTGGTCAGCAATTTCTTTTTACTCTCTTTATAATTAGAAATTTGAAAGCATGAATGGCAGTAAACTCATGGGAGAGCCGAGTCACACCCAGTGAAATTGTAATGGTGACAATTAATAGTTAATGGGTAGCCTTCTACTATTACAACTGTTTGCTTCATTAGCTCACACTCAGGATAATTAATGGCTGATAGAATTTGATCCAGAGCTCTTTAATTTGTAATTATAATTACATGGATATAATATGTTACACGTCATCAATCAAGCAATCAATATAAATAGGACTGTATTCTACGGGTCTAGAGATCTCGGCCTAGAAGATCATTTATATAATATATTATTTCTGGCGTAGGTGTAACACCCATAACTCCCGGATTGAGATAGGTACCTACCAAGCTACGGCCATAAAATACTAATAAAACACACAAAGGAATAACCAAGACCTACGAAAAACATCCATACATACATACAATCACGCCTTTATCCCTAATAGGGTAGGCAGACGTCAAAAACCTAAACTAAGGTCGTTCCGCCACGTCTGACAAATTTTGAGGGTTATTTAATCATTTTAGACGAATTCAGCAGTCATTCGTCACACAAAATTAGTAGATCTGCTTGTATATTGCTGTAGTGACAGGTTGTCAGCCCATCGTCTAAATTAAAATTAACTACACTGAAATCCTTGAATCCCTTTTCGAATCCGTTTTCAAGGACTCTAGGAATGGTCACATCTCTTTTTGCTATTAGAAAGATTAAATATCCACAAATAAACCGGTCATACTTCCCTCAAATTAGGTGTACTTTCCATACTCACCTCACGGCTCCTTCAGGAAAATATGGGACGATGCTATCCTCAGAAAGTGTTGTTTGGTCTGGCAACCCACGCTAGGCAACTGTCACTTACGACTCCTTCGGGAAGAGATGGGACGATGCTATTCTAATCTACCCCAGCATACGTACGTCATCGCTGAGGTTGATGTTTGGCTCACTGAGGCATCTTACAGCTCCTTCGGGAAGAGTTGGGATGGGACGATGCTATCCTTATCTAGTATACGCGTACGTCATCATCAGAAAGTGTTGTTTGGTCTGGCATCCCAAAGTCGCTTTAGACGCTCTCAGGAAGAGATGGGACGATGCTATCCTAATCTACCCCAGCACACGTACGTCATCGCTGAGGTTGATATTTCGGGAAGAGATAGGACGATGCTATCCCAATCCAGCATAGGAGAACGTCATTACGAAGTGTTGTTTGATCTGACAACCCATACTAGGCAACTGTTGCTGGGCGCGCGGGGGCCAATCGCGAGTATCGGGTAACGTTTAGGATCGAATGGAGTGGCTACAACCGCCTTTTCAGTCTTCTACAGGGTGAAAGGGGACAGCTTCCCGCAAACTGAACTGATAGTGATTGCTAAGTGACTACTAACTCAGCAACCCCTATCAGTTTGCGGCTGTCCTTTACATCCGGTATTATTTGAGTTGGAGTTGAGCTGACAATATTAAGGCCCGTATTTATAATCAGCTCTCAAGAGTGACAGCGAGTTTGAGTTCGTATCAGAAATGTCATTCCAGTACAAAATTACCTGTCAAATCCGCACTCAATATTGCTCTCAATCTTGAGAGCGCTTTATAAATACGAGCCTTAGATAGGTACTACGCCATAAGTCTCAAGACATAAAGCAACCTAAAGTGTCATTGTAAAAGGACAGATAGAAGGACTAACTACTTTTAAAAAAAATCGTTATCATTCTGAGGAAAATGCGCTGAAATTCGCATTTTTTATGTTACTTTTATTTTATAAGTATGACTATTTTCGCAATAAAAAATTCGTACAAATTTATCCAATATCAAGTCATTATTGTATTGTATTCGTTCACCATGTTTGAAATTTTTTACTGCTTGAGAACGGTTGCAACAGCTCCATACGAATCCCCGTCCACCCCTAACCAACAGGCGTCAGTATTACCCGGGCGGGCGTTGCGAGTACACGCACCACGTTGCCAACGTCAAGCGCACCACGGCATGCACAGGTGAGGATACATCCATTTAAAACGCCTGACAAATACATCATAGCAACTCCAACCGACTGAATTTCAAAACGCCTGCGGAAAATGTGATAGCAAATGTGCAGAATGTTTAAGAGTAAAAAGTACCAGGGGTTTATAGCGTGCAAGGAGATTTCAAAGGACGAGTTCGGGAGACAGTCCTTTAATAGAATTTGACGCGAGACCTTTTCGGATCGTTTGCGAATTGTAGCCGATATATCTCTGTCTTTATTGCTCTGATGCTAGAAAAAACTAATTGATTCGACGCCTTATTTGAATAACGCATTTACGGTGTAAGATTCAATTTTAAATCATGTATCACTGAATGATTTCATTGCACTTATAACCTTAAATTCTTGATAAAATTAGACAAATTAAGAAACTGATTTAGGAGCGGCACAAAAACTGAAAATTCGCCCTTAAATATAATATCTCAAAATATTATCTACCAACCTATACAATTTTAATCAATATATCATGATTGTTTTACAAGCAGACATCGCATAAACCTATCAATAATATCGTTCAATCCTCTTGGAAATAATATATAATTATCTTCACCTATATTCAAAGTGAAAAGTGTTTTTAACTAAAATAAATAACGTTTTTGCCCGTGAATAAAATACAATAATTTTGGTCACATCTGCTTCGCATGCTACAATTTTATTTTATTTCCCAGCTTGGATTAAACGACTGGCTCGTATTTATAAAGCGATCTCAAGATTGAGAGCAATATTAAGTATGGATTTGACAGATCGTTTTGTACTGAAATGACATTTCTGATACGAACTCAAACTCGCTGTCACTCTTGAGAGCTGATTATAAAATAGAAAATTTACTTAAACTTACCGCCAGGTTTGTCTCAGATATGTTAAGTAATGTCCTTGTTCTTGGAGAATAATAATATAATAAATGTGACTTTTACTTAATTTTCGATGTTATCATAATTATACTGATCGCCTAATAATTCTGCTCTCAATCTTATACATCATAATGAAAACAAATTACCCCAATTTTGCTGATGACATTGCGTAAACGTGAACGTCGCAGCGAGATTAATTTGTGGTGTCAGCGGCAGTGTGATTGGAACGTACAAAAACATGTACAATTAACAATGACATGTACAGTTTTCGGCGGTAAATAATGCTCATCAATCTATGTGTGTTTGTCAGTACAGCAGACGTCTATCTGCATCATGATAATTCTTTACTAAAAAGAAATAGAAAAAATTCTCCCAATCGTTCGATGGCGGCCAATATCCCAGAGGTCAGCCATCTGCGCGTGTTTCTGCGCAACACACCTAGTGCACTCTCTTTTACTTCAATCTCTAAATCTGATGGGACAGACAAACTCTACACTACCTGGGAGAAATCAGGCGCAGGACCGTCTATTTACATGCCCATCCGACAGCTTGGATTATCTTACTTTTCGTTGATGAAAGAATTTCTGTGTGAAAGTTGTTCAGTTTCATTGACTGAGCAACCCTTATCAATTTGCGTGAAGCTATCGCTTACACTCTTTATAGTCAATTTTACAGACCCCTGTAACAATTTAATAACACTTAGGTCGCCCATTTTCTTTATGACACAATATCATCAACAAATTAAGGACACCGAATGAAGATTGTCTGCAATTCTATTAATTTCATTACTGCGAAGCCTAATATGGCGACAATAATTGTTTCACTAGGGAGTTAAGGACGTTATTTGATTATGATGATTACGTAATGTAATAGTGCTATAGGTAAAACAAAAGGAAAAAATAAAATATCACAATTAGATCAAAAGGATCAGAATAATATTCCTCCTTGATTATGAATAAACCATGGGTCAATGTATAATATTATCATTAGATTGTTTAGAAAAATATGAATCGAAATAAAATCGGGACGTTTATTTAGAGATTAGGTTTAGGTTAATATTTTCATTTATTTCCGAACACTGGTGCATCTTGGAAGTATACATTATTTTCAGAGCCTCTAGAAAGAAAGCGACTTTGTATGCATTGGTCATAAAATGCGATAAGAACCAAAGCAAGAAAAAAGTCAATAGTTCTCGGACTTCGTCGATCGAATCGCCATTGTAAATTCTATTAACTTAGTTTTGTATCTATCAAAGTACCGCAAAGTCAATGAAACTGAACAACTATCACCAGGAAATTCTTTCAGGATTTTTATTTTTTTTGCCAATGTCCCAATCAAACTAAAAACAACACAGTTGTTGTCCCAAGCCGGGAATCAAACTCGGGGCCTCCGGGTCGTAAGTCCCTCAGACCACAAGATCACGGAGGCAGCTCTGTCCATCTAATAATAGGATCGTCGATCATACGCGAGGGGCCATCTGACCTTAGTCAGATCTAAACAAAACAGCTTGATTTGTGTTGTAATAATTATTACAACTTCTGGATAATCATTGACTGTTTTGTGGACTGGCCTAATCTAAAGTCAAGCAAGATAAACATGTCGTTATTAAAAAAAAAAAAAAAAAAACATTTTGCCACCAACCAAACCGACGTTTAAAAATAATGTTCGTTGAGTGCTATTCGAAACTGCCGCCACGTCAAGTGCAGCCCAATTCAGATATAACATATGCATCATCGAATGCATTTCTGTTTTACACACGAGGGATATAAATATTCTAAATATTTATATAGGTTCAATGGATTTAACAATCAATGTGTCGTTAGATTAGTTTAGATATCACGATTTGCGACAAGTATTTACTGGGATCTCTATTCTCTATTAACATACATACATATAATCACGCCTTTATCCCTAATGGGGTAGGCAGAGCGTAAACGACCTAAACAAAGGTCGTTCCGCCACGTCTGACAAGTTTTGAGTGTTATTCCGGATAGATCTCTATATTGCTAGTGACAGGTTGTCAGCCCATCTCCTAAATTACAAACTGAAACCCTCGAATCCCTTAGCCGATTTTGTCTATAGTAAAATGCGATAGCTTGAAAAAACTCTTAAATTTATCAGATCACATTTTCGAAGCTGCTTTGTTCCCAGCACTCCAGCGGAAGCACTTTGGCTCAAAGTCTGAAAGTATCGCCGCGGTTTGAATAGACCGGTCGATCTCTCGAGTGGTTATGGCTTCCTGGTACTTATTGTGTGTAGAAAATTGGTTTTCAATAAGAATCTCTGATAGTGGTTGTTACATAAATCATGTCAGAGTCTTATAAGGCAAATTGAAACCTCTGGCATTAGGGTTTATTGGGTTGTTCATTGACTTTTTAAAATGATCTTCTATGTAACAATATATATCTCAATGTTCTTACTTAGCACAAGCATATAAATAAAAGCTTAAAATTTTCCGATCAGATTACATTTTTGAAGCTGCTTTGTTCCCGGCACTCCAGCGGAAGCAATTTGGCTCAAAGTCTGAGGCCCGTATTTATAATCAGCTATCAAGAGTAACAGCGAGTTTGAGTTTGAATCAGAAATGTCATTTTAATACAAAACGGCCTGTCAAATCCACACTTAATATCGCTCTCAAACTTGAGATCGCTTTATAAATACGAGCCTGAAAGTATCGCCGCGGTTTGAATAGACCGGTCGATCTTTCGAGTGCTTTGCCTTCCTGGTACTTGTTGTGTAGAGAAAATTGGTTGGTATTGTGACAATATCTTTGAAATTCATTTGTAACAGAAAGAAAGGTGTGAATCTGCCCATGAAACTGAACAACTTTTTCTAAAGAACATAGGTCGAGACACGAAAATATATGATAACTTCCTACACTAAATGCGCTATCAGCTGATGCATTTTGTATGGCAGATATATTTTCGACCTATGTTAGTAGGTACGTGCAAATACCATTTATTATCTTAACTATGCGAAAATCACGATTAATAATACAGGCCACTTGCTTTTTCTGAATATTTAAATAACTGTAAATAAAATAACAAGAGAAAATCGTAAACACAAGAAAAAACCACATTTGATTTGATTTCCTTTTGAGATTCTATTTCAAACACTATTTCCATTCCTACTTTAGACTCGCAAAGCAGGAAGCAAATAAATTCAAAATAGTTTCCGAAACATGGCGCGAACGACAAGCATAAACTGTTCCATATTTGAATCTGAAAATGTCAAAGCAATATTGAACGTCGACGATGAATATCCTGAATGTCCTTATTTCCTGATCGTGACGATGCAAGGAAATCTAACGGATTGCCTGCTTCACTTCTGAGGTTAGATATTGCTGCCGATTCTGTTGCAGACACAACTTAACTTGTTTTAGTTTGATCCTGACACTTTCTAAAATTTTAACAAAATTGAAACAAAAATACAACAACTTGACAACAACTATCTAATTATAATTCTGTCAAAGTATAACGCTTAAAATAAAATGACACCATCTAGCATGCCGTCTTATTCAAGGCGAGTAACATCACTTTAATAGGATTATAAGCAGCTGTTGTAATTTCTGTCTTATTTTATTCAAATTTTAGGAAGTGACAGGACCAAACTAAAATATGTTGTGTCTATACAACAGAATCGCCACCATTTTTGAACTTAAAACCACCACTGTTCACATTTTTATTATGATAATCCGGCTTGCTTTTATGCTGAACGGGAAACGATAAAAATCTGAATTTTCCAGTGTTTTTCTTTCTCGACGTGGTGCTGTGCAATAACAAGGGTAGAGAGAAGGTTTTGGGCGATGTTTTGAAAACCTATTTCTACAGCTAAACAGAGGCCAATTAAGTGGTTTAAAAATCTGAGACATCAAGGTTCATCGGATCGTTCGTTGACTCAAAAATCAAAGTCGATGAAAGCAGAAGTGGAACCAATCTGAAATGGCACTCAACTTTATCATAGTGCCAAAAATAAATAAATAAATAAAAAATATGTTTATTGCCTTTTACAATTTTAAAAGTAGACAGTTATAATAATTAAACAAAGTGAAAAAAAAAGGCAAAAGGGAATGACTCAGCTAGTGCTGACGAGACCAAAGTCACGCCAGCGCTGTTTTTCAGTCACTTCCTCTTCCTAATCCAAATCTATATCCATAATTAGCATGGCCTTTAGAAAACACACAGATGATTAGACTACCCCATAACAGACATGAACGTGATGTTCCAGCTTTCACTTAAAACATTTTGCGAATTCCTCCGTGTAAGTTTCACTCGCTTGTACAATTTCTTGACCACAAACTGTCGAGTTCCGTTGTAAAACAGCGAAATGTACGCGGCATAATGTTGAAGAAAACAGCGAAATTCGAAATAGAGTCGGTACTAGGAATGCAGGAGTACAAAAGAGTTTCTGTCTGCACGAATTCATTTTAATAAAAATGTATTTTAACAAAGGTTTTAACGTATTTGAGTTACGTGTTTCTGTTAGTATTAAGTTACATATTCATGAATAGAAAGAAAGAAAGAAAAACCATTTATTCGGTACCATAGATGTTACAATAAGACAACTTAAACTAAAGCTCGTATTTATAAAACAATCTCAAGATTGAGAGCAATATTAAGTATGGATTTGACAGACCGTTTTGTACTGAAATGACATTTCTGATACGAACTTAAACTCGCTGTCACTCTTGAGTGCTGATTATCAATACGGGCCTAAGTACCGTATAGTGAAAGAAAACTATGGGTTTCTTTTAACCAACATGATTAAGTATGTTATCATCGATTAAGGCCCGATCGCTTTATTCAGGGCAGGCTCGTGCCCCTCCTCGGAGGGACGTATATGAGCTGATGATGATAATGATGATCATCATGTTCGAGATATAACATGCAGAAAGTCCGAAACACATACCTTGCCTTGCCTTTTAATACCTCCCATCAACATAAAGTCGTCACTACAGTCGTACAAGGATCTTTTGGCGCGTGGGTGACATTGACAGCACAGATTACCTAGTATGCATAACCGAACGGACATGCATGTAACTTTTTATTTTCTTTACAAAAACATCACTAGATCGTCAAAATGGAGGTTAAACGTCAACCTGTCATTTGACCATTTAATTTGATCGAATGACTGTTTTTTAACGCTCTTTGAGTGTCGAATGTTTTAATGGTCCCACGTTTTTTTTTAAATGATTGGTTGGCGTCATTTTGTACGGAAAGGCCATTTTTTTTAAATATTGATTGATTGTTCTTTGGGGAAAGTTGTTCACTTTCATAGGTCACACCAAAGTTCGGTCAGCAATTTTTTTTACACCCTGTGGCTCTATGTAAAATATCTTTAAAGCCTGTAAGCCGCATATCATAGGAAGTAATTTTCCTTTTGATGACCGACTTTTCCATCATTTTAGTATGTTCTTCATTTATTATAGGTACTACCAGTAAAGGACACGCCCTATATACCCACGTGTATTAGTTTGCTCAAGTATAAAATACGAGGTTATAATGTGTTACTATTTTATTCAGTAGGTTTTGTACTATATTGTAGTGTCAATCCCGCGCGTTCTCAGAAGTCAGAACACGACAAACACGATCATCCTCCACTTCCTGCACGGTCCTCCTCGTCCGAAATCCATGATTCAGATTTTGGCAAACATTGTTTTATTTCTGTTTTGTTACGATGTTTGTCATGTCAAGTGGGTCGTGTCAAGACACGGCTTTATATTAAGAGGCGACAGAGCTGTGACGATGGCGCCATCAGTTTTAAATTAATTGTGCGTGAATTAAAAACATTTTCATGAATATTTTGCAATAATTGCAACTAAATCTCCATTATATATTACCCAGTCATTCTGGCTAAAATTTAGCCTTGTCGCGGGAATCGAACGGTTTTTGTTGAAAATTGGCATACTTACGAATTATGGGTCACTCTATTTAAAAAAAAAATAATTGTGGTCCAGGACCATGTGGATTCGCAGCCATCTTGAAAAAAACCCCCATTTCCCAGATATCATAGATAGCGGGAGGGTCCTCGAACTAACTTTGGAGCACACCCTGGGCAAAGGCACGTGCTGTTAAAAAAAATCCGAAATAGTGAAAAACAAGATGGCCGCCATACAAAACAAAAAGTCGAATATCTCCTTAACGATGAGAGATAGTTAGAAAATGCTCGAAGAAATATTATAGAGGCCAATAAAGGGCAACTTCCTATGGTCATGAAAATCCAAGATGGCGGATACAAAATGGCGCCCGAAAAAAAAAATGCTCCGATTAGGCTGAAATTTTGCAGATGGGAGGTAGTTGACGTATTGATCCGATATGTTTGGTTCGTTTTCTGATACCACCATTTTTCAAGATGGCTGCCATACAAGGATCTTTTGTATGAAGAATTTTGATTTGGCTCTGGTGTGGAAACGCTTGCTCGTGGGGGGAGCTGATAGTACCATAATGTTTTTTCATGTGCTGTATTATTATTGTTGTTGTATCCTCCCCCTACCAGTAACTTTTCCGCGCCAGAGCGAAATCAAAATTCTTCATACAAAAGATCCTTGTATGACAGCCATCTTGAAAAATGGTGGAATCAGAAAACGGACCAAACATATCGGATCAATACGTCAACTACCTCCCATCTGCAAAATTTCAGCCTAATCGAGCATTTCTTTTTTCGGGCGCCATTTTGTATCCGCCATCTTGGATTTTCATGACCACAGGAAGTTGCCCTTTATTGGCCTCTATAATATTTCTTCGAGCATTTTCTACCTATCTCTCATCGTTAAGGAGATATTCGACTTTTTGTTTTGTATGGGCGGGCCATCTTGTTTTTCACAATTTCGGATTTTTTTTAACAGCACGTGCCTTTGCCCAGGGTGTGCTCCAAAGTTAGTTCGAGGACCCTCCCGCTATCTATGATATCTGGAAATGGGGGGTTTTTTCAAGATGGCTGCGAATCCACATGGTCCTGGACCACAATTATTTTTTTTTAAATAGAGTGACCCATAATTCGTAAGTATGCCAATTTTCAACAAAAACCGTTCGATCCCGCGACAAAATTCAGAATGACTGGGTAATATATAATGGAGATTTAGTTGCAATTATTGCAAAATATTCATGAAAATGTTTTTAATTCACGCACAATTAATTTAAAACTGATGGCGCCATCGTCACAGCTCTGTCGCCTCTTAATATAAAGCCGTGTCTTGACACGACCCCTTGACATGACAAACATCGTAACAAAACAGAAATAAAACAATGTTTGCCAAAATCTGAATCATGGATTTCGGACGAGGAGGACCGTGCAGGAAGTGGAGGATGATCGTGTTTGTCGTGTTCTGACTTCTGAGAACGCGCGGGATTGACACTACAATATAGTACAAAACCTACTGAATAAAATAGTAACACATTATAACCTCGTATTTTATACTTGAGCAAACTAATACACGTGGGTATATAGGGCGTGTCCTTTACTGGTAGTACCTATAATAAATGAAGAACATACTAAAATGATGGAAAAGTCGGTCATCAAAAGGAAAATTACTTCCTATGATATGCGGCTTACAGGCTTTAAAGATATTTTACATAGAGCCACAGGGTGTAAAAAAAATTGCTGACCGAACTTTGGTGTGACCTATGAAAGTGAACAACTTTCCCCAAAGAACAATCAATCAATATTTAAAAAAAATGGCCTTTCCGTACAAAATGACGCCAACCAATCATTTAAAAAAAAACGTGGACCATTAAAACATTCGACACTCAAAGAGCGTTAAAAAACAGTCATTCGATCAAATTAAATGGTCAAATGACAGGTTGACGTTTAACCTCCATTTTGACGATCTAGTGATGTTTTTTGTAAAGAAAATAAAAGTTACATGCATGTCCGTTCGGTTATGCATACTAGGTAATCTGTGCTGTCAATGTCACCCACGCGCCAAAAGATCCTTGTACGACTGTAGTGACGACTTTATGTTGATGGAGGTATTAAAAGGCAAGGCAAGGTATGTGTTTCGGACTTTCTGCATGTTATATCTCGAACATGATGATCATCATTATCATCATCAGCTCATATACGTCCCTCCGAGGAGGGGCACGAGCCTGCCTGAATAAAGCGATCGGCCTTAATCGATGATAACATACTTAATCATGTTGGTTAAAAGAAACCCATAGTTTTCTTTCACTATACGGTACTTAGGCCCGTATTGATAATCAGCACTCAAGAGTGACAGCGAGTTTAAGTTCGTATCAGAAATGTCATTTCAGTACAAAACGGTCTGTCAAATCCATACTTAATATTGCTCTCAATCTTGAGATTGTTTTATAAATACGAGCTTTAGTTTAAGTTGTCTTATTGTAACATCTATGGTACCGAATAAATGGTTTTTCTTTCTTTCTTTCTATTCATGAATATGTAACTTAATACTAACAGAAACACGTAACTCAAATACGTTAAACCTTTGTTAAAATACATTTTTATTAAAATGAATTCGTGCAGACAGAAACTCTTTTGTACTCCTGCATTCTAGTACCGACTCTATTTCGAATTTCGCTGTTTTCTTCAACATTATGCCGCGTACATTTCGCTGTTTTACAACGGAACTCGACAGTTTGTGGTCAAGAAATTAGTACAAGCGAGTGAAACTTACACGGAGGAATTCGCAAAATGTTTTAAGTGAAAGCTGGAACATCACGTTCATGTCTGTTATGGGGTAGTCTAATCATCTGTGTGTTTTCTAAAGGCCATGCTAATTATGGATATAGATTTGGATTAGGAAGAGGAAGTGACTGAAAAACAGCGCTGGCGTGACTTGGGGTCTCGTCAGCACTAGCTGAGTCATTCCCTTTTGCCTTTTTTTTTCACTTTGTTTAATTATTATAACTGTCTACTTTTAAAATTGTAAAAGGCAATAAACATATTTTTTTATTTATTTATTTATTTTTGGCACTATGATAAAGTTGAGTGCCATTTCAGATTGGTTCCACTTCTGCTTTCATCGACTTTGATTTTTGAGTCAACGAACGATCCGATGAACCTTGATGTCTCAGATTTTTAAACCACTTAAGTGGCCTCTGTTTAGCTGTTAGAAATAGGTTTTCAAAACATCGCCCAAAACCTTCTCTCTACCCTTGTTATTGCAGCAGCACCACGTCGAGAAAGAAAAACACTGGAAAATTCAGATTTTTATCGTTTCCCGTTCAGCATAAAAGCAAGCCGGATTATCATAATAAAAATGTGAACAGTGGTGGTTTAAGTTCAAAAATGGTGGCGATTCTGTTGGTATAGACACAACATATTTTAGTTTGGTCCTGTCACTTCCTAAAATTTGAATAAAATACTAGACAGAAATTACAACAGCTGCTTATAATCCTATTAAAGTGATGTTACTCGCCTTGAATAAGGACGGCATGCTAGATGGTGTCATTTTATTTTAAGTCGTTATACTTTGACAGAATATAATTAGATAGTTGTTGTCAAGTTGTTGTATTTTGTTTCAATTTTGTTAAAATTTTAGGAAAGTGTCAGGATCAAACTAAAACAAGTTAAGTTGTGTCTGCAACAGAATCGGCAGCAATATCTAACCTCAGAGTGAAGCAGGCAATCCGTTAGATTTCCTTGCATCGTCACGATCAGGAAATAAGGACATTCAGGATATTCATCGTCGACGTTCAATATTGCTTTGACATTTTCAGATTCAAATATGGAACAGTTTATGCTTGTCGTTCGCGCCATGTTTCGGAAAACTATTTGAATTTATTTGCTTCCTGCTTTGCGAGTCTAAAGTAGGAATGGAAATAGTGTTTGAAATAGAATCTCAAAGGAAATCAATCAATGTGGTTTTTTCTTGTGTTTACGATTTTCTCTTGT
>JARACY010001286.1:0-61995 GCA_029255725.1 Scrobipalpa atriplicella | reverse complement strand
CCATACATTTTGTAAAACGTCGCTAATTGAACGAGGAAAGGAAAGACTTCATTTTTACGGTAAAGAAATGAAATCATAAAGTAACATGGTGAAATGACATCAATAGGCGGCCTACTTAAATATTTATAGAAGTCGCTCTTGTATTCAAACCCAATAAAACTCTTTTGTAGCAATAAAAATGTTTATAACAGTTTAATGTAGTTGTTGAGCAAATAGCCACAGAGTTCTACAAAGTAAAATTATAGTTGCTTCTGGAGCCACGAGAAATATCTAAGATTATGAAACGACCAGTCGGTTACAGTATTTTTCAGCGTATGTTTGTATTTTGTAACAAAGTAGTAGTAGGTATGACGTATAAACTGAAAGAGGCTTTCGAGCGCTGACGCCCAATTCCTGGATTTCACCCATGTAATTCTATTATTGATTATTATCGAATATAATCTTCAGACGCTGATAGTGTCATTATCATCCGTAAAAATGGGTGTATAGTATAATTATGATATTGTTTTTTCACGTAGGCTACTAAATTCACCCGGTAAGTATGTTATTCTAGTAATACGTCCACACACGCAATGCAGTCTAAATCTTAGCGAGTGTCTCGCAGACCACGTTCAACCAATATTTGAGAGCGCTCCCGTTCATAAAGCTATTTGGTTTACGACAAGAGCCGTATTCGGTCTTGCAAACATTTGCACATTTTGACTCACATATTTCGTTTCAGGATTATGGTCAAAAATGCTACGAAAATGAGGCAGAATTCTGGCCACGGGAAATTCGCTGGAAGCTGCAATTATTTTCTGGGTACGATACGAAATCCGAAACGTGTTATGATTATAATTAAAACAATTATATAGAATAGTACACTCGTTGTCACATAGAAAGGTTTGTACTTACGCTAAGAAATGTTCAGAGGGAATTTTCTACGTTAGTTATCAAAGTGAAATAAAAACACAACTTAAGTAGGTACTTACTAAGTTTGCCAAGCAAAAGCTTATGTCCGGCAAAAGATGTCTCACGGCTGATGATGATGATATTATTGAATCGTGGTAGAAAGTGATATTATTAAAAATAAACAAATTGTATTATACTACTAGTTTTGTATAGAAAACACGCAGTACTATTCCTGAAAATAAGAATTTTCGTATTAATCAGTTTTCCGGAAGCAATTTTCACTTTGCGCCGCGACCGGCCGATAAACACGATTACCGTTTCAGTTTTTTCCCGAAACAAAAACAAGGAAATTAATAGTGAGAGCGTCCATTATCCTGCATTAAGCACTCAGTGGGGCGGAACGGGGACATAATGGGTGGTCGCAGGCGATACCGGCCTTTTTATACTTCCTAATAAAATGACACTACTAATTGTCTCAGTAGGTACTTTACACGTTACAAGTTTATGCATAATAATAAAAGTCCTTCTAATCTCCCAGAGATCGACCTTCTGCGCGGGACTTGTTTTTACCGCAACAGAGAAAAATCAAGCGCAGGACCGACAATTTGCATGGATCATCATAGTTTTCGAACAATCAGTGAAATGTCCTAATCAAACTACAAACAACAACACAAAGTCATTGTTCCTCGTCGGGAATCAAACCGTATGGCCTAGACCACTAGACTAAAATTTTAATGCTTACGTAGTAAAAATGAATGGTCCTTAGATAATTTTCAAAATAAATATCGCCCTTCTATCCCTTTTCACAGGCACTTTACTTACTGTAAATCACGTTACTAGCCCTTTCAATTTCCTGACCGCAACGCAGCGCGGCCAAGCGAGATTTTCATTACCTGTTTAAACACTCTATGTGCGGTCGGAGATAATGTTTTGATTGGACAGTTTACGTTTCCGCACTACTTGGTTAGTGTTTGGAAACTGGTTTAAACTGCCTCTGTGGTAAAGAAGTTTCGATCCGGGACTCTGAATTTTGTATCCCAAAAGGACTACATTTTGTTATTTCACTTTGTGAGAGTTATCCCAGTTTGTTTGTCAGGAAACATCAGAAGAAAGCAGAACTATAAGTCACGGTGGAAGTCACTATCTACACTCACTAGTTATAAATATTGTGATTAAAAGCTCTGATATTTATGAGAGGTCATCGGATTGTTATCGACCGGGCCTGTCAACACATAACAAAATTTCAGCTCTAGCCACTCTCTTTCTCTTGTCGAGAGGGTTTCGAGTTGATGGACCCGATGAACCCTGGTGTCAGAGTTTTCAAACCGCCTAATAGCACAGACTAGGTATTAATCATAAGGTCGCCAAATGTATACCTACCTACTTTTAGTAAGTAATTTTGGCTGCCGATAGGTCCCCAAAGAGGGGCCGAGATCTATAACCAGCACAATAAATTGTTTGTATTGATGTCGCCGGCTGGAAGTAATGTGCGTGAGACCGCACCAAGTTTATACCAACAGGGCCGAGGTGAAAAACATCTCTCTCGTAACTCGAAAGGCAATAAGCGAGTACCTAGTCGTAAAAACCCCGTCGTTGTGACACGATAAAGGAAATATGTGGGGTTTTGTAGATATGGAACTGTAAGTGTGAATACAATAGGTACTAAGTGTAGGTATGTTTTATGTCGCCTTTTTCTCACTTTTGTAATATTTCTTTTTTTTTTTCGAGACAAACAGCATTAGATCACTACACGGGCATTCTCAGAAGTCTTTATTTTAACTGCTTAATCTTTAAGCAAAAAATATGGCGATCGGAGGCTTTATCGGAGGTTTAGTTTATCCGACAATTAAACTATAAAACGAGTAGAAGTGTATGTATTTACAAACAAAGAAAGAAAAAAATTACCTACTATTGATTAAATTACAATACACAAATGCCCTCAAAACACAGCCTCAAACTAGCTTCGACTTTTACAGTATGCCAGGCCAGTAAGATAAAGTATTAAATAGTACTCCTAGCCCAGCAAGGAAATATTGTTTTCTTATTGGACGTAGGAAAAACAACCACACTTACATGGGTATTAATGATGTTATTATTTAACTGCCTCGCAGGGATAACGAGACAGGATAACGCTATAAAATAATGTACGCTAAAATAAATTGCTGAGGGTTATGCATTTTCACTCCATTTCCGATATTTTATCTTTCACCGCCAGAAAGAAATATCAGGTAAGCTTCGAGGAACAAAGGTAGGATGGATTCACGTCACAAATCATATGTCTTTCTCGAGCGAAATAAATCCAAGTGACAAAATATTTCTGGAGCATTTCTGGCCTCGCAATAAAGTGAGCTCGAAGCGTATGTAAGCGCTTGTATTGTACAGAGTGTACCGAGAAAAGTGCACTAATATCTGTGTACCCTGAAAAAGAAAATATTTTAAATTGATATTGATTAATTAGTTTCAGCTAATCGACAATTAATTTTAAAAAGTTAGTTATAAGATTTCTTTATTTTATTACTTATAAGATTTCATTGCTTTATTATATTGCTTTTTTTTAATTATATACAGGCAGTTTCCGTACCATAGGTATAGACGCGTTGGTATCCAGTAAATTTCAATATAGTTGAACACGACAGCTGATAAATTGCGTCTGGGTGTCTAGGGCGGGGCAAGAGACGGACACATTTGGGTTATTGTTCCGCTAAGGAATTGTTCACACTGGGAACGGTTCACGACGCGCACTTCTCAAGAGCTTGATTCGCGTACTGTATACGACGCGGTTCCCAATGAACAGGAGAACGATCAAATCTCAAGATGGCGGCCTTAGTTCCTTATTTTGCCACGTTCATAAAGAGAACTTTGTTTACTATCCAAAAAGATAATATCTAGTTATAACTTATCCTAAAATTCCTTGCTACGTCACGCTACGCCGCGCGGTGCAGCCTGTCACTTCGTGGTACAATACAACGAGATGCGTTCAAGCAGCTTCGCTCCAAGTCTTGTCGCGTCGCTTTCCGGTTTGAATTGACCCTAACAGGTTTTGCAAATTAATCGGATTTGACACTATACATCTCGGCTTTGTAGAACATCCTGTATATACGGTACTGCTACCGTTATTAGCTGTTGAGGTTTCCAAATAGTTGGTGAATATTCGATATTATGATGTTTTATTATTATTATTTCAAGGTAGTGTATTATAAATAAAATCTAAACAAAATTGAAAAAACAAACAAGATTCAATAGAATAAAAGTTATAGGCCTCCGACGTCAAACTTGCTTTTAATTTATGCAATGGATCATAACGGGCAGGTAGAGCATCAATGGTCTAAACGTTGGTCGTTTCGCCACGTCTGACAATTTCAAATCTCTACTGACGGGTTGTCAGCCCATCGCCACAGTCCCAAATCCATTACAGCGTGCCCGGGAATAAAAGCAGCTGGCACATTTTATATTTTTCTATCGTCGCTGAAGCATGAAAAAAAGTGGAAATAAACACACAAAGGAGCATAAAGAAAGGAAGATCCCACCAAAAACATAAATGTAAAAATAGAAGCCAAGTTCTTGATAGTTTGGTGCATGGTTTGCACAAAAAAGTTGTGATATCAAAAAAGCGGGCCAAGTCAAGGGTTTATTAAAGTAATTCTAAGCTCTTCAATAAGGTATCATTTCAAATGACTTGGCCGTTGTAGAGAATAATACAAACTGTCACCTACAACTCCACTCTACAACGGCCAAGTTCCATGAAATGATACCTTATTGAAGAGCTTAGAATTACTTTAATAAACCCTTGACTTGGCCCGCTTTTTTGATATCACAACTTTTTTGTGCAAACCATGCACCAAACTATCAAGAACTTGGCTTCTATTTTTACATTTATGTTTTTGGTGGGATATCACTACTTTTTGTAGGTAGAATTAAAATTGATCTAAATATAAATTTACTATTATTCACTATTCATATAATTATGGGAGGTGGGTAACATAATGAATATAAGGTAATATTTGATCAATTACTTTTTAAGTACGACGGCTTTAAATGCAAAAATCTCGAGACATACATATCGAGGAAACTTAGTTTTAAAGAAACCTTTACTTTATTTTACAAGCTCTATCTAATGACACCCCACTCGATATAGTAGGTAAAAAAAATAAAAATGCCCCCTTTTTTCCCCCCCTATACAATTATTTTACTTTTTTTGATTTTTTCCACAATTGCTTCATTATAAGTAATAAAATAAAGAAATCTTATAACTAACTTTTTAAAATTAATTGTCGATTAGCTGAAACTAATTAATCAATATCAATTTAAAATATTTTCTTTTTCAGGGTACACAGATATTAGTGCACTTTTCTCGGTACACTCTGTACAATACAAGCGCTTACATACGCTTCGAGCTCACTTTATTGCGAGGCCAGAAATGCTCCAGAAATATTTTGTCACTTGGATTTATTTCGCTCGAGAAAGACATATGATTTGTGACGTGAATCCATCCTACCTTTGTTCCTCGAAGCTTACCTGATATTTCTTTCTGGCGGTGAAAGATAAAATATCGGAAATGGAGTGAAAATGCATAACCCTCAGCAATTTATTTTAGCGTACATTATTTTATAGCGTTTATCCTGTCTCGTTATCCCTGCGAGGCAGTTAAATAATAACATCATTAATACCCATGTAAGTGTGGTTGTTTTTCCTACGTCCAATAAGAAAACAATATTTCCTTGCTGGGCTAGGAGTACTATTTAATACTTTATCTTACTGGCCTGGCATACTGTAAAAGTCGAAGCTAGTTTGAGGCTGTGTTTTGAGGGCATTTGTGTATTGTAATTTAATCAATAGTAGGTAATTTTTTTCTTTCTTTGTTTGTAAATACATACACTTCTACTCGTTTTATAGTTTAATTGTCGGATAAACTAAACCTCCGATAAAGCCTCCGATCGCCATATTTTTTGCTTAAAGATTAAGCAGTTAAAATAAAGACTTCTGAGAATGCCCGTGTAGTGATCTAATGCTGTTTGTCTCGAAAAAAAAAAAGAAATATTACAAAAGTGAGAAAAAGGCGACATAAAACATACCTACACTTAGTACCTATTGTATTCACACTTACAGTTCCATATCTACAAAACCCCACATATTTCCTTTATCGTGTCACAACGACGGGGTTTTTACGACTAGGTACTCGCTTATTGCCTTTCGAGTTACGAGAGAGATGTTTTTCACCTCGGCCCTGTTGGTATAAACTTGGTGCGGTCTCACGCACATTACTTCCAGCCGGCGACATCAATACAAACAATTTATTGTGCTGGTTATAGATCTCGGCCCCTCTTTGGGGACCTATCGGCAGCCAAAATTACTTACTAAAAGTAGGTAGGTATACATTTGGCGACCTTATGATTAATACCTAGTCTGTGCTATTAGGCGGTTTGAAAACTCTGACACCAGGGTTCATCGGGTCCATCAACTCGAAACCCTCTCGACAAGAGAAAGAGAGTGGCTAGAGCTGAAATTTTGTTATGTGTTGACAGGCCCGGTCGATAACAATCCGATGACCTCTCATAAATATCAGAGCTTTTAATCACAATATTTATAACTAGTGAGTGTAGATAGTGACTTCCACCGTGACTTATAGTTCTGCTTTCTTCTGATGTTTCCTGACAAACAAACTGGGATAACTCTCACAAAGTGAAATAACAAAATGTAGTCCTTTTGGGATACAAAATTCAGAGTCCCGGATCGAAACTTCTTTACCACAGAGGCAGTTTAAACCAGTTTCCAAACACTAACCAAGTAGTGCGGAAACGTAAACTGTCCAATCAAAACATTATCTCCGACCGCACATAGAGTGTTTAAACAGGTAATGAAAATCTCGCTTGGCCGCGCTGCGTTGCGGTCAGGAAATTGAAAGGGCTAGTAACGTGATTTACAGTAAGTAAAGTGCCTGTGAAAAGGGATAGAAGGGCGATATTTATTTTGAAAATTATCTAAGGACCATTCATTTTTACTACGTAAGCATTAAAATTTTAGTCTAGTGGTCTAGGCCATACGGTTTGATTCCCGACGAGGAACAATGACTTTGTGTTGTTGTTTGTAGTTTGATTAGGACATTTCACTGATTGTTCGAAAACTATGATGATCCATGCAAATTGTCGGTCCTGCGCTTGATTTTTCTCTGTTGCGGTAAAAACAAGTCCCGCGCAGAAGGTCGATCTCTGGGAGATTAGAAGGACTTTTATTATTATGCATAAACTTGTAACGTGTAAAGTACCTACTGAGACAATTAGTAGTGTCATTTTATTAGGAAGTATAAAAAGGCCGGTATCGCCTGCGACCACCCATTATGTCCCGTTCCGCCCCACTGAGTGCTTAATGCAGGATAATGGACGCTCTCACTATTAATTTCCTTGTTTTTGTTTCGGGAAAAAACTGAAACGGTAATCGTGTTTATCGGCCGGTCGCGGCGCAAAGTGAAAATTGCTTCCGGAAAACTGATTAATACGAAAATTCTTATTTTCAGGAATAGTACTGCGTGTTTTCTATACAAAACTAGTAGTATAATACAATTTGTTTATTTTTAATAATATCACTTTCTACCACGATTCAATAATATCATCATCATCATCAGCCGTGAGACATCTTTTGCCGGACATAAGCTTTTGCTTGGCAAACTTAGTAAGTACCTACTTAAGTTGTGTTTTTATTTCACTTTGATAACTAACGTAGAAAATTCCCTCTGAACATTTCTTAGCGTAAGTACAAACCTTTCTATGTGACAACGAGTGTACTATTCTATATAATTGTTTTAATTATAATCATAACACGTTTCGGATTTCGTATCGTACCCAGAAAATAATTGCAGCTTCCAGCGAATTTCCCGTGGCCAGAATTCTGCCTCATTTTCGTAGCATTTTTGACCATAAATCCTGAAACGAAATATGTGAGTCAAAATGTGCAAATGTTTGCAAGACCGAATACGGCTCTTGTCGTAAACCAAATAGCTTTATGAACGGGAGCGCTCTCAAATATTGGTTGAACGTGGTCTGCGAGACACTCGCTAAGATTTAGACTGCATTGCGTGTGTGGACGTATTACTAGAATAACATACTTACCGGGTGAATTTAGTAGCCTACGTGAAAAAACAATATCATAATTATACTATACACCCATTTTTACGGATGATAATGACACTATCAGCGTCTGAAGATTATATTCGATAATAATCAATAATAGAATTACATGGGTGAAATCCAGGAATTGGGCGTCAGCGCTCGAAAGCCTCTTTCAGTTTATACGTCATACCTACTACTACTTTGTTACAAAATACAAACATACGCTGAAAAATACTGTAACCGACTGGTCGTTTCATAATCTTAGATATTTCTCGTGGCTCCAGAAGCAACTATAATTTTACTTTGTAGAACTCTGTGGCTATTTGCTCAACAACTACATTAAACTGTTATAAACATTTTTATTGCTACAAAAGAGTTTTATTGGGGTTTGAATACAAGAGCGACTTCTATAAATATTTAAGTAGGCCGCCTATTGATGTCATTTCACCATGTTACTTTATGATTTCATTTCTTTACCGTAAAAATGAAGTCTTTCCTTTCCTCGTTCAATTAGCGACGTTTTACAAAATGTATGGGGTGGAGGGGGAGGGGAAGCCAGGCTTTGTCACTGACGTGGAAAATCGTCGGTTCGCTGATATTCAAAGGGCGGAAGTACTTGATTTATGAGGCGGCTGGATATGTGCGAGCATTAAAAAAACATAGAATATTCCATTCAAATGACTTCCGTTTTGGAATATCACGCGTCATGCTGGTCGTGCCTGATGGTGGAGGAAATTGATTTTTTATTATTATATGAGCAGCAGTATTCACTAAAACGTTGTAAATAAAATATTAAACGGATTTATTTATTACAAAAAAAAAACTTTTAGTTTTCTTCTTAAGAATTTGTGACACGTCTTTAGATTTGAAATCTTAAGTAGATAAAGTTCTCTATATTGGATCACAATTCACGCTCCTAAAATGTCGCTTCGCGGTGTCTGTATGTAACTCAATACCTGAAAAAATATTCCATACCGTTTGCGTGCATGCGTTTATAATTAGCACGGCAGTATTACTCACTGACACGCTCTAAATCCAACACTGACTGAATCAGCATTAGCAGATCACAAAGTTAACCACTAATGTAATTCTAATTATGAAACCATGCGTTTCAAATCAGCAGCAAATTATTCAGCAATTGAATTCATAAATCACGTTAGGGATCATGGGCTAATTACGCAATTTTGGTTTACGCATATTATGGTAAAGTAAATCTTTACATAGTGGTGTAGGTATATTCTGTAGTTTAAAGGTACATTTGTTATCATAGGGTTTGCTCTTAAATTTTAGTTTTAGCTTAGGCCAGCTGATATGAACTATAAAAGAGAGAGAGAGAGTTGGCATTTATGTATGTCTATTTCTGGGACGATTAAGCTGTTACCATATTGTGGAGCTAGACTGAAAGGAATCATTTGAGTTTTGTTTGAAAGATTGTAAATCCTGTTTTTGACGGTGAAACGCTGGAAGGCTTATGAATTATTTAAACCTACCCACCTAATCAAAAATGTTTTTCTACATCTGTTTTAATTTTCGCTTGAAATATTTTTACAGTACCTACCGAAACACGTTTCGAATTCTGTGCCATTTTAATGAAGAATGTTTGCAGATAGAACGATAAATATTCATGTCGAAGGTTGACACACCTGTTCTGCAGGATGTATGGAGGCCTGTGAAAACAAACGACCCGACTCCGCTAGGAATTCGTTTGTCGCTTAATGATGCGTCACACCAGTTCTGTCGTCATGTCGCACCGCAGCACCGCACAGTATGTCGACGACAATTTGCGTAAATTCTACGCCTTACGTGACTTTCATCCGACATCCACACCGCTTACATTATTAAAGCCACTCTCTCGCATTTCGACTGAATGCCAAATGCAAGTCTAGGATCAGAATTTTAGACAACTTTTAAGCCGGCTTAAGCCTTTACTACCTACTGTTGTGTCTTAGGCAAAGGAGTAGGAGATAATAACTTGAGCCATGAAAAAAAATAATCATAAGACAAAAACCACATTTTATGCCTGGAAATCTCATTATATACAAATAAAACGCTCTTTTAAAGGACAGCTGTACGGTGGGTTTGAGGCGTAAATATTTAAAGCTGCTCTTTCAAGATGGCTGCTTTAATGTGCTATTAGCCCGCAACCGCGTGTTTGACTCGCTGAGAGCTCTGAGCTTCAAACACACTTTCAGAGCTACAAGTATGTTGACTACCCGCATCACATCTGGTTTTAGCTGAGATTACCTAGATGGCAGAATATTTCACACCAAATTCACAGATTTTTACCGTACAAACACGTTTACATAATATGACTTTTTTTTTAACGAGTACTGGTAGCATAAAACACCGTTAAGTAAGAGTCTAATTTTATGAATTTGGAGAGAATAGTGATCTCAAGATCGAGAACATAAGCTGTGGCATAAGTATGGATTTGACAGGCTGGTTTGTACTGAAATAACATTCCTGAGACGAACTCAAACTCAAGAGCTAGTTTATACGGGCCTATTTGTTCCAATAGAATTTATTATAAGTATAATTATTACCTAAATACCAATAACAAACAATCTTTCATAAAAATGGTAATACTGCGAAGTGCAAACTCAAATTATAAGAACAGACGAGATTACAGCAGCTGTTGTAGCTGCTATAATTCATTGCCATATTTTTTCAGAATTTCAGAATTACTCCCAGTCTAGCGTGAAAGAATTTATTTCTCTCAGAATCGAACCCTCATCAATTCACTGTTTATTTACTTGCTTGCCAGGGTTGTTTTATCAAATATTTATAAACAAAATTTATTAGGTCGTGGAGGAGGTGAAACCGCGTCACGCAACGTTGCTTCGTCGATTCTATTGGTTACTTCTCGTGATATATTGAGCGTCTCTTCGGGACACGCAGCGCAGCCTGCCTTTTAATAATATTTTGAGTTCCGGTTTGAAAGGAAGGGAGCCAGCAAAGCTACTGGCACGTAAGACAATCCACTTGAGGACTCACGCATTCTGCTATTCCACTGGTATCTAGTGGGTTAGTTAGTAGAGGTTTTAATAGGTCACGATGCGGTTTACCACCAGGTGAGACGTGCCGTATGCTTGATGGTAAACCTCCAGGAACTCCAGGAATCTTATATCATATTTTTTTAAATAATCAATGTATGGAACGTGCCAGTTATTAAAACAATGTCTTCAACAGTTACCATAAATGAGTTATATCAGTAATATTATTCTTACCTTAACTTTAATACAATTTAAAACAGAATCAGAACGAAAAACTCCAAACACCACCTGTGAATCCATCTTTCAGGATTCAAATATTATCAGGTGCTGAAATCCCCAGTGGTTCGCTGGAAATGCGATTTCCAACGTTGAGATTGCGTCTGCCTGACACAGTCTAGCGAGCAGATAAATTATGAATGGAAAAACGTGACACACAAGACGGGATATCGTGCATACGGAATCTCTACACACAGATTTTATTTGCGCAACATTCTTTTTTAATTTAATAAGATTGGTACCTCATCTATTTCAGCGGGTGTCGTGAAATTTGTCTAAGGAATAATAGCAGCAGCATTTTATGTGACACTGAGAGCTTCCCGATTGACAGTGTCGTAATTATCGACTAAATCCAGGAAATAGGCAGCAAAGATCTCTTTGAATTTAGCATCTTGTAGGTACTGCGCCTAGGTAAGTATTTCGCTGTGACTCAGTTTTTACGTCGAATGATTTTTGCTTTGTAGACTG
The DNA here is from genome assembly GCA_029255725.1 of Scrobipalpa atriplicella. Taxonomy (NCBI): domain Eukaryota; kingdom Metazoa; phylum Arthropoda; class Insecta; order Lepidoptera; family Gelechiidae; genus Scrobipalpa; species Scrobipalpa atriplicella. Next base: position 50,264 of record JARACY010001286.1, on the reverse strand, counting down.
GCTACCTTAATTTTATAATGGTTTCACATGAAATGTATTCTAATATACATTTCGCATTCACTACATGTTATAATTATAATCTAATGATTCTCCAAAGCTCCAACACAAGAACGAACTTAGCGTCACATTCGCTACAAAATTACGGCTTGAAAAGGTTGCCTTAAGAGCCTTCATCCGCAGGTCTAGCGCCACTTTATGAAAAAATATACTTGCATAATATGGACGTATGCAAAGTTCTTACATTTCAACACACACAACTGAAATTCATAGACAAATAATGAATTCATAGACAAATAATTTATCTTGCATTCACTATCGAAATTTCCCCTAAAACACTTGTTTTTCATAATTATGATAATATTACTACCTATTGGATCCTTGGGACCATCTGTGAGTGAGAGTGCCAGCGCCATAACAGGCACCTTCCTGGGTGAGCTCGCTTCATCGTCGACTCCATCACTTTCATCCCTGACCTTGTGTCTTGAATCAAGATAAAAAAAAAGAGCGAGCAAGAAAGAACGGAAATCGTCAAATAAAAGCGTATTTAGCGAAATTGTTTTTTTTTTTTTGCGAAAAGAGTGGAGCCACCTTCGAGGTATAAAGGCTCCAGCCTCTTTTGACGATGAACAGCTCTAAGCGTCGGGTGACATTAGGAGTCGGCGACATGAAACAGAATCCGGACGATGCATGTCGGCTTAATCCCAGGTAATGGTACGTAATAAAATGTAAGAGGCGAGGGGTAACGACAGACGTGCGTGCGTGACCTGTTATCTTAGCCTTTTGGAGTTACAACAACGCAAATAATTCTTGTTTTGGTCGGTATCTATCTATACTGAATATTACGGGGAGGAAAAATTTGTTTAATTGTGAAGATAATAACTGAAATCAAATGGAAATCGAGCAGTTCTAGTTCGATTTTAAGCGATTTAAGTATTTCCTGCCAAAATCATTCATCTGGATTTCCTTGTTGCACTAGTTAGAAAATTACATAATTATTTAAGTCCAATAAAAAGCTCATTATAACTAATTGATTACGAATTTGGAATTCATTTACCTATCTCTTAAGTTAATATTTGCAGCCGCCTCTTCACAAAAGGTAACTTAAAGTATTTATCCGCTCCAAAACAGAGAAAGTATAACCAATAGAGCCACATTTCACGTATGTCCCAAGCTTTTTTTTTATGACGTCAGTTTTGACAAATTATGACGTCACTGGAGCTGCGGAGTCCCCGAAGAGCTCATCAATACGGGCGCGGTGATCATTACCTACTCAATATCGCTCAAGTTACAGCTACATTTAGCTGATTTGATTAAATTATCTTGAAGTTAGATTATTATGATAAGATTAGATTGAAGTTATCACAGGGCGTAAGAGACTAAAAAAGAAGGGTTTTAATAACATGTGACGGAAATTTTCAGAGCGAGGATATCTGAAAATACCTATAACTGTAAATCTGTCGTTTAAAAACGGGGGCTACAGATAGTTCGGTAGTTATAAGAACTATAGCGTAAGTTACAAAGATTTGAAATAGCAATAGTTACTTGGCTGCATCTAGTAAAAAAAAAACTAAAATCATATAGGAAAGTTATTTTTTTGTTCAAGTAAATTCAAGGTTAAAAATGTTCAAAGAAAACATAAACAAGGCTTTTAAACATCTACTTAAATTGAAATGTTATCTCATTGTATTATTTACTTTCCGAACTATTTACGTTATGTAAAGTCTGCAAACAAGAAAATACATTGAATTTAATTACATAAACACTGTTATGTTTTTTCCAACTAAAAGAATATTTAGCGACGTGGAAGTTTTTCTTTCGAATACCTTGGCAAACGTATTTATGAGGTAGGTTGACGCTGTCTACTCCGTAAGAAATACAGACGTGAATATTTGTATGTTTCTATGTATACTGGTTTTCTTCTGGCTGGCATGCTGTAAGGTATCTGGCGGCGGGCTGTGGAACTCGACACGACTTTGATGTATCGCGCGGAACGCCGCCGCCTGGACCTTGAATATTTACGAGGTGGAAGCCTGGAGCGGATCTCACCGGATTTGGGGCGCTTACGGTGAACAAATCGCTTGATAAATCCAGGGGCATTGTACTTTAGTTTAGATACTGTCTGGTGGGCGTATAGGTTTTCGGAAAGACTTTAGTAGGCGGTATACGGATTATTCTATATTTTCTGCAGTATTTAGGTATCTGAAAAAATGCTTTTTTTTTTCCACTGGCAATTGCTAAATTCTTTCTTAAACAACGGATATCAACAAACAGCAAGCAATTTTGTAGTCTGTCGGTATATAGTGAGAACCATAAAGTTCCTCTATTGCCGCCTCTGTCATGGATTATCACATAAAAAGAAAGTAAGATGCTGTCATGCTGAACTGAACAGAACTTGCTGTATAAATTTATTTGCCCTTAACGTAATTTTTCCAATAACTAATGTAAATTTTATATTTTTGGTGAAATTTATTTCAAATTTTAATCATCGTGATTTAATTGATCCGTAAACTCATTATGTAACTTACAAAATAAAATCATGATATGCCTTGGTTATGCTTCAACATTTTGGGTAGTAGGAAAATCGTAAAATTGTTTCTGAAAAACCACTGAAAGACTTGATATTTTTTGTTTTGATATACAGAAGCATTTAGCATAGGTAATTTTGCTCATTGTTTGTCTAGGTACCTACAGATTTTTATCACACTTGAAACCATTTAAAATACAACAAAAAACGCGAAAAAGGAAAACCAAAAGGTAAATTACAGGAACCGTAATAATTTCCCTTTTTAAAATGTTTTCCTCTCTTTGGTTGTATTTATCAATGTGGCTGGAGGCGACCGTGGCGCGTTTTGAGGTTTAATAAATTGCTCTCTTGTTTCAAAGGAATTTGTCAATCCTACTGCTCGTTACGTACAAGTCTGAGGGGGTGTCAACAGCGTATTAAAATCGAGTTTAGCCACGACTAATATATGCGTAGGTAAGGGAAAAAGACGAAGTTTTCCATTAGGGTTCAGTACATTCACACCGGTAAGTGACATGACGCGACGCGTACAATATAGAACTTTATTTACGAGTACAATTCAAAAAGATTTCATTTCATTGAAAGAACTCTAAGGTTCAGCGCGGTGCAGCCTGTCGCTTCTTTGTACAATGAGATGCATCTTCAAGCAGCTTTACGCCGCGTCGGGACGCATCGCTTCCGTAATAGACGTAATTGAGCAGATTGTGTGGAATCTAAAATAGTTGGATAACGTATAATTGAAATGGTTAGCAATGATTCGGCTGATTAGATGGCAATGGTTTGTTTGCTTGCTATGTTGTAACTTATCAGACCAATAATATGTGTCTCAATACACACACAGAAGAGTAAATGGAGCGGCAGTGACTTTCTCTAATCAGTGAATACACACCCAATTCTTTGGTTTTTTTCGGTTACGCGTAAAATTTGAAACTTCTTGCAGGATGCTAACTAAGTACTTGCAGCAGTGCTGGTAATTTTTTTTATCGTATCCACTCCAACAAACACGGAAATATCTTAAATGTTTTCCCCAATTTTAGTATGGCCGGCGGCGGAAACGGCACGGTCTGAGATTTACAAATCGCTCTCTTGTTTCTGAGGAATTTGTCATTTCTATCGCTCGCTCTGCAAACGTGAAGCGAAACATAAAATCTTAACGATGCTTGCGAGAGGGGGAAATCATTTATGAGATTCATACAAGATTGAATCATTTCTTTTGTTAACTGAAATCTCCAAGGGAATATTTTTAAACACCTTCTCGTATGAAGGTAATTTTTGTAATTTTCTGTCGCAGTGATTTCGTTTAGATATCACACAGGGTAAAAAATGGAACTTGCTTGAGGAACTTTGAGTTTTTTTATGGGAAAGTAAAACAATACTCCGAAAATCTCTGTTCTTCATCAATCACTTTACTACTGAAGTTAATTATTTGGGTTTTGTAAGTCAAAATACGCTTAACTTCTAGCTGAATATTATGCAAAACTTTTTGGATTATTTTTCATCATTCGTTCATTATCATAGGCCCTCCACTCTGTGACTACTTTTGTCCACCGTCTGTCGTCCTGACTAATGAAGACCCTGTAATAAAATGGGCGCTTTTCCACTAGACGGCACGTCAACGGCAACGGCGACGGCACGGGACCGTCGACGATATCGTAGGTGAGATAATATATGAAAATCAATGAAATTATATGACACGCTTTTCCAATTGCCGGCACGGCACCGTCACGGCATGTCATCGATTCCCATAGATATTGTCACGTGATCGTCGCCGTGCCGTCGCCGTTGCCGTTGACGTGCCGTCTAGTGGAAAAGCGCCCAATGTTTTCTTTCTTCAAGACAAAAAATATATTTTCAACTGAAATGTCTACGGAATAGTAAATATCCTAGAATTAGCGACTATACGGGGTGTAAGGGACAGCCGTCCCGCAAACTAATAGGGGTTGCTCTTTCAACGAAACTGAACAACTATCACAAGGATTTTTTTTCAGTTAATGAAAAAAAAAAACACTTTTTAATACAAAATGACCACATTGATCAGACAATTTGCATGGAAAAGCAAATTTTTTTTTTCATTTCCTGAAAAAATACCTGGTGGTATGTGTTCAGTATCGTTGACTGAGCAACCCCTATCAGTTTGCGGGACGCTGTCCCTTACACCCGGTATAGAAATTCTTAAGGAATTTTGACTTTTGCATTTATTCCTCAACGAAGAAACACGATTCCAATCCATGAATGCGACGTAACCCCGATGTTATCTCCGCTCCTCCAAGCTTGCTTGTTTATCTTCCCTGCCGGTGAAAGATAATATCGGGTGGGAATGCAATTTGTTTTAGAAAGCATACAATGTTATACGTATCCTTTCTAACATGGTGGATTACGTTCCGCCTCCCATTCCACGTTTACATCAGACGGCTAAGTAAAGCTTTATTTAAGATGGGAACGTGGAAGTGAAAAAAGATTGACGCGTTCGAGACGAGGTGTTGCACGAAACCAAAGAAGTCAACTTCGAGTATCATATGAGCAGGTAGGTAATACTTATATTACTTATAACATAATGAATCAAAGAAATGTGCGAAATAAGTGGACGCTGTGGATAAATTATTCTGTGCGCCTTATGGATAAAATAGTACGCAGAAAAAATCGACGACAAAAGCTAATTCTATAAAAAATAAATATAGGCACTTTACCTAGTGGGAGCGGCAACAGAAATAATGACACGCATGTGAATAATTTTCACATCACTTTAATAGAAGTAGGTACGTGTTCATATTATGACGAAGCATGTTTGTAATATTTAATACAATATGTTGTAAGGGAAGTGAGGGGTAATAATGACGCTAGTTCACAAACTGTATATTTAGAACCATTAGGCGCATCGCATACAGGTAGCGGTGCGGTGGAGGCGAGGTGGAGGGGCGCCATTTTTAAAGCTTTTATTTAACTTGCACTGTATCTAACTAACTATGTGTGTTCGGGTGGAATCTTGCAACTCAATTTTGAAGCAGTTATCTTCAACCGATTGAGCTGAAATTTTGCACACTTATGTTAGTCCGGTGACAATGCAATATTATGATATCATCAAGCTGATCTCGTGATGGAGTTGACAGATATCCACTGGATCTCCCTCATGGAAAGTGATAAGATATCTAAATTTAGGCTCATTATATTTGTTGTCTTGAGCAGTTTCCATTACACATGATGACCAGGGTCAAATGATGAAGCCGACAGGTAGCCGTCGGAACTGCCACGTCCGAAGTGCTAAGATAGCCGAGTTCGGGCTCATTATATTTGTTGTCTTAAGCAGTTTCTATTACACATAATGATGAGGGTCTAATGATGAAGCCGACATGTAGCCGTCGGAACTGCCTCGTCGGAAGTGCTAAGATTCCCGAGTTCGGGCTCATTATATTTTTTGTCTTAAGCAGTTTCTATTACACATGATGACCAGGGTCAAATGATGAAGCCGACAGGTAGCCGTCGGAACTGCCTCGTCGGAAGTGCTAAGATAGCCGAGTTTGGGCTCATTATATTTATTGTCTTGAGCAGTTTCTATCGCACATGATGACGAGGGTCTAATGATGAAGCCGACTGATAGCCATCGGAACTACCTCGTCGAAAGTGCTAAGATAGTCGAGTTTTGGCTCATTATATTTGTTTTCTTGAGCAAATTCTATAACACATAATGACGAGAGTCTAATAATGAAGCCGAAAGATAGCCTTCGGAACCGCTTCGTCGAAAGTACTACGATAGCCGAGTGTGGGCTCATTATATTTGTTGTCTTGAGCAGTTTCTATTATACATTATGACGAGCTTGCCCCTCACAGAAAAAAAATTAAAAGAGTTCGCCAAAAGACTTCAAAGTCATTGCCCCTATGGTGCATCTCGTTTGGGGTGGTGAGAGGGGTCAACCACCCTCATAAAAGGAGAAAAGTTAAAACGTGTTTCAAAAGTACTCAACGTAGCGAGACGGGGTTGAGGGGGGCTCGCCCTCCTCACAGGAAAATAAATATTTAGAACAGTTTTTGAAGTCGTTACCGCTATGGCGCATCTCGACTCGACTACCCCAGTCCCCATGTCGGCTTGCCTCTACACAGAAAGAGAAAAGTTTAAATGTGTTTTTAAAGTAGGCAACGTAGCAGGAGAGACGGAAGTAGAGACGGAAAAAGAAAAAATCAAAATAGTTTTTAAAGTCGTTGCCGCTATGCTGCATCTTGATTGAGGAGGGCTTGCCCCCTCAGAAAATAAAAAATATTTAAAACAGTTTTTGAAGTTGTTACCGCTTCGATGCATCTCGACTTGCCCCTGACAGAAAAAGAAAAGTTGAAATGTTTTTGATATTTTACCGCTACAATGCATCTCGACTGGGAGGATGAAAGAGGTCGCATCCGCCCCCCTCACAGAAAAAGAAAAGTTTTAATCCGTTTTAAATACTTAATTCACATGTGTTTTTGAAGTAGGTAGTTGTTGTGTGACTAAAATGTAAAAAATAAATTATAAGTAAAAAAACTTTTTAAAACAAGCTTTTATCTTTAATGCGCTAAAAAGAATAAAATAAAATTTTCCTTTAAAACTTTTACTATCAATTTACAACGTCATTACATAATATTTATAATATAAAAGCTTGTCGCGAGATTTAACACAAGTTATGAGGTTAAGTATGTGGTTTGTTTGTTTATCTACACAAGCTTTTAGCAATCTCGCGACAAGCTTTTATATTATAAATATTATGTAATGACGTTGTAAATTGATAGTAAAAGTTTTAAAGGAAAATTTCATTTGTATAGAAATTTAAGTCCGCGCAGCGCAACTTCAAAACAACCTGCGCTGCGCAAACGTAATTTCTATACAAAATCGACGCATCTCCGCCTCGCCGCCACCGCACCGCTTCCTGATGCCATGCGCCTTAGGTTTCTAGCCAAGTAGAGAGTTGGTAACTGTTTCATTGGCTTATTTTGTGGTAATATCATTAAATGTCGAAATTACAAAATGTAGCCACTTTCGGTAATTTCAATATTATATTCAAAGCTTAAATAATAAGTGTAAATTGTGACCGTATAGGGATTACAAAATGAAAAATTACTTGCGAATTGCGTATTTCATGTTTCATATTTAAGATTCAGACTCAATAAAGGACATTGAGTAAAAGTGGTCCAAATGTTGCCCAAAATTGAGACTAGAGCTCATCTAACCAATCTAGGTGTCGTATTTCTCCGTACATAATAGGCAATAAAAATAATACAACACGAAAAAAATAAAATCATCCCATCTGAAAATTACCCAAGGAAGTTCATCACATATATCTAGACAACATTGTACCGGTGCCAGCGCTCTACACTTTGTAGGTTTATAATCCACCGCGGGGATACCATACATTCTCCGCAGAATTACCAAGCAGTAATAATGTAATAGCAATGTGAAAATGTATTCGCAATTTTGTACTACAATAATGGAATTAGTTAAGCAGAAAGGACTCAATCTACAAACCGATCATTTGTACGGGTCCAATTGCTTTAGTTTGGGTAAATCATTCAGAAGGTCTTAAGTATTTAAAATATAAAACCCGAATTCCTCTTCTATTCAATAAGTAAAGAAATTATTTTATATTCTTTTTAGTTCTTTTGTTATTAAAATTTAAAATATGAAATCTGCCACCGGAAAAAAATGTGAGGTTGAAACGGTTCAAAGAAAAAACACTTGCACACCGTTTTGGGGCTGCCCTTTAATCAATGGTCATACTCGAAGAGATGCACGGTTTTTGCAGCTATTGAACGATAATAAAATAAAATAAAACTAATACAATTCTTGCCGTCCGAACGGTAAATTTTAATAAGTACTTGAAAATAAAGCTACCGATTGTAAGACGTGGTAAGACGAAGCACTTTTTTTTTAAGAGTCTTGGCGTAAATGGGCCAATATTGGTACTCCAGTCCGGATATCTGCCTGTAGCCAATATCCAAATATTCCGCTTAAATAGTTTCTCAGAATCGCCTGCAATGGACCGACATCTTGAAAGACACTCAATACTGCAATACTGTGTTTCTCACAGGTTTCTCAATTCTGACCGAATACCTACCGATGCAATAATTTTAGGTGAGGTGAATATCGATTGCTATAAGAGCGTTTATAAATAAAATCCTAACATTTGATTTATATTGGGCATACAATTTTTGGTAGAGATTGATAGAAATATTATATTCATAAAGTAAAAATAAACTTTGCACAATAATAAAATTGTTTGGTTTTTCAGCCAGATATAAATCATCATAGGAAATTAGTTTTATTCCAGAATCCAATAAAACTGTTTAATTTTTCGGTATATAAATCATCGAAGGAAATTTGTTTTATACCCGAATCTGTTACATTGCATTTTTATTTATTGCGCGGCTTCACTTGGATCGGATTTTTAATTATTGTGAGACTAAGGGTCAGTTCACACCGCAAAGCGACGTGACGCGGCGTGAAACAGTTCGAAGATACTTACATCTCGTTGTACTAAGAAGTGACTGTCCGTTACATCAGACTGCACCTTAATTATCGAGTACTTGCAAAATCTTTTTGAATGGTAACTAAAGATCTACATTGTATCACGCTTTTAAACAGTGCGCGCCGCGTCGCGACGCTTCCTTGGTGAATTGACCCTAAAATGGGCGCTTTTCCACTAGACGGCACGTCAACGGCAACGGCGACGGCACGGCGACGATCACGTGACAATATCTATGGGAATCGATGACATGCCGTGACGAAAAAGCGCCCAATGGATAGGCTGAAACTTTTTTTTTTAAATCGTGCTATGGATTTGTAAATGTGTAAATAAAATTCCAGCGCTTGTGAGTGTGATACGAAAACTTACTTGCAAAGTTTTATTGTCCTTTGAAAATGTCAATTCAAAAGAGAAACAAAACAACTCTCGTTCGCATCACGCGAGTCTCAAAGTAAATGAGTAAAACTTATTTCAATTAGCTCTTCAAATATCTTTGTAGGTGTTTCTACACAACTTTGTAATTACGTCGTTCAAAATGAACAAAGCCTCGATACACATTGTATCATATAAAGGAGCAGAGACAAACAATGCTAGATAACAAGAAAATTCAGTTCAGTTTACTGGTGTCTTATAGAATAACTTACTGGTGTTTCGTACTCATTACGGCCTCTACTTGAAGAGCAATTTAACCATTAAAGAAAAAAGAAAATGAATGACGATTTTTATGGCGAAGCAAATACGATTTTATAAAAATCTTTGTTATTTCAGGAAGCTAATTATAAATTATATGATTATTATTCGTAAAATATTCTCACACTAAAAGATCGCTAGTTTTTATACCAACACAATTAGCTATACCTAATCTAAAACACGCAGGTCTCTACTCTCCTGGGAAGGTTATCGTAGTAACGTAGTGTAGTTCCTTACTTGTGGGAAAACCCATTTCACGTGAACAAGACAGGTAATATTATCTACTCTTTAACAGTAGATGGATTCGCTTTCAAAATAGAGTGACTGTGAGAGTAAGAGGCGACTCAGTACGAACACGACTTAACTTTTTAACTGGTGATTGAGGTGATCATTTTGTATGGAAAGGTATCATTTTTTTTTTCGTTTCCTGAAAAAAAAAAATCCTGGTGATGGTTGTTCAGTTACGTTGACTGAGCAACCTCTATCAGTTTACGGGATGCTGTCCCATACACCCCGTATAGCCTATGCCTGCCTATGGCACATTTTACTAACAAATGTAGAGCAGCCTAATTATTGTGAAGTAAGTATATTGGCCTACAGCCTATTACATAACTTTCAAGCTACGAATAAGTATTATCGACTGCGACAAGTAACAAAAAAAAACAATTTTATATCCATTTATATTCTGAACTTCTATAAGTAAGTATTTTAAGTACTACAACAAAAAGGAAATTATTAAGTATTCATTTTATTCCAAAAGAATACAAAAAGTTTTATTGGAATTTCTACTTAAACAGGACGGAATTTAAATAATGACTTTGTAAGAGTTTAAATGTGCGAATTATTTTTTCACTTTGTAGGTACTTTATGCTATCAATGTATGTATATGTGTAGCAATAAAATCCACTCAATTCCTCAATTAAATGATTATTTTGAAATCGGCTAAGTAGAATTATAGTTTATTCATTACAAACATATAAAATATACATTTTTCCTCATTCTTATATTTGTGTGGATCATGAAGTTTAAGTATAACAACAAGAGAATTTTCTGCATGCATATTGAATTATTATTGTTTAATATTATTATCAAGTATGTATTGTTATCAACAATTTAATTATATCCAAGCAATAAGCTTAACAGTCAATAAAATGTTTATCTTATAACTTTCATACTATAATGGTAATTTAGCTAAGCTAATTTCCCGTTACACACACACGTGTGACATTAAAACGCCGTAATTTGAGTTATGGTACCTATATTTACATTATAAGCAATTTTCAACGTTTCTTATGTAATAATTGTAGGTATTATACCCATTTAAAACTCTAATATCCTAACACGAGACGCTGTCAGAACACAAGATAATATACCTATAATTTCTGAGCGACAAAATTTAAAGGACCTCAGACATTAATATATTAGGTACAATATCGCTGAAAGACTATATGATGGACAGATCAGGGGTAGATGGCCAGAACCGAGTTCATTTTAAGATGGTTACTTTGAAGATGTGTTTGGGCGTGAAATGTTTGAGACGGCAAGGTTTGTAAATACATCTTCCAAAACATCCCACTATGTCGGACGCTTTGTCATGAATAATCATTAATAACGGGATGTCGACGTTACATCACACGTTACGTTACGTTACGTTACGTAGAAACTAGCAGTGGGAACAAAGTTTCAAGAACGAGAACCTACCCATTATAATACTATAGTTGTATGTAGTTATACTATGTTATTCCATGATTAGGGCGTTCCTGCTGAAACACTCCTAATAAACAGGGTGTAAGGGACAGCTTAACGCAACCTGATAGGGGTGGCCCAGTCAACGAAACTCGGCAAATTTCACCAGGTTATTCTTTCAGGATATAAAAAAATTACTTTCATTCAGGCAAATAATTTAAAATTATTTCCTAGTAACAGTTGTAAAGTTTCTATTAGTTTGCTTTAAGCTGTTCTTAACACCCCATATGATAGCATAGCATTTGAAAAAAGAAACAAGAACAGACTGATAAATTTACTATATTACTAGTGATTCTACGAAAATTATAAAAAGCCTCTTTTACAAATTGATAGCAAAAGCACAACTGTTTTGCTGTTTTAAAAAGTTCTTCGATTACAAAATTTAGAAAGCTGTAAATATTTAAACGCAGATTAAAAATTGAAATAGGGGATTTTGTGTGCCCTCAATTAAAATCGGTGCTTCTGCTTTTCTAAATTTAACAACGGTTTTCTCAGATATATCTATAGTCTATGGCTCGTATTATAAAGCGATCTTAAGATTGAGAGCTATTTGATTCCTAATATTTGAAGGAGGGTTTGACAGTTCATTTTGTACTAAAATGACATTTCTGCTACTTACTCTAACTCGTTGTCACTCTTGAGATGCTCTTGAGAGCTGATTTGTTAATACACGGGTCTATGACGTCTATGTGAGCTAGCTTCCACTTAGGCTGCCACACACAGCAGATAGCGTCGTCAAACTCTGAACACGGAGAAGTTTGTGTAACAACAGCGCGTGCCCCCAAACAAGGAAGCATCCACAACAAATTACTCTCAAACAACTTCCAAATAAATTAACTCGCTACTTTCAAACGCTTCCTTTTGTTTGACGGAAAACAATTTCCTTTTTTGTTTTGTTTGTGAAAATCGTTTCGTATAAAAGATACATTTTGGTAAATTCGGTTTATAGGCACCTAGTGCACCTTCGGAAGAATGTCTTAGGCCCGTATTTATAATCAGCTCTCAAGAGTGACATCAAGTTTGAGTTCGTATCAGAAATGTCATTTCAGTACAAAACGACCTGTCAAATCCATACTTAATAATTGCTCTTACTCTTGAGATCGCTTTATAAATACGGGCTTTAATTGCAACTTTTTGCAATATTAAAATATGACTCATTCAAAGTAAAATTAGGATCACGATTAATAATTAATATTGAATTTTCAATGCGCGGATTGTGTAATTTTAAGTCAAGTTGATTGGCTCGAACTATACGAGCACTCTTTTATGGCTACCTACCTACTACTTAACCTAAGTATTGAAATATCCAACAGGTTCACTTGATTCGACATTAGCACTTCTATGTAGGGTGCTTCAGTAAGTACTACGTAATATTATTTTGATTCGGCATTACAAGAAGCTGGCAGACGTGTGGCAGACTGTCGGAATATCTTCATTTCGACAGGTAGGGATACTTGGAAAAGGTTTTTTTTTTGTATTAAAATCTAAGTTATATTCATCTTGTTTCATTAGCAATACGCACGCACACTTGAAAAGACATCTCCAACATGACACTGGTATTATGTTTCTGGACCAGACAATGGGCGCTTTTCCACTAGACGGCACGTCAACGGCAACGGCGACGGCACGGTACCGTCGACGATATCGTAGGTGAGATAATGTATGAAAATCAATGAAATCATATGACACGCTTTTCCACTTGCCGGCACGGCACCGTCACGGCATGTCATCGATTCCCATAGATATTGTCACGTGATCGTGCCGTGCCGTCGCCGTTGCCGTTGACGTGACGTCTAGTGGAAAAGCGCCCATTGTCACAGTGCTTACAATGATAGGAGTGTAGTTACAATGTATTTAGCTGTTGTGACCCACATCCAGCTGTTTGGAATAGTAACATGACGAGCATAAATGCAGAGTCCAAACACACACGTGTTTTGCATTGCAGAACAGTTTTCGATATTGGCTAACTGACTGTGAGTACAGTACTTCACATTTTATTGTCTCCTGGTATACAGGGTGTAACAGAAAGGGTATATGCATCGAGAAATGTGTGAATCTACCCATGAAACTGAACAACTTTCCCTAAGGAACATAGGTCGAAAAACGAAAAAAAAATTGTGACCTTTCATACTAAATGCGTCAGCTGATAGCGTAGGAAGTCAATTTTTTTTTTTCGTATTTTGACTTATGTTCCTTAGGGAAAGTTGTTCAGTTTCATGGGTAGATTCACACATTTCTCGATGCATATACCCTTTATGTTACACGTTGTATATTCTTCCATACTAGACTGGGAAAAATAAAAGGCTACTTGTATTTGCGGGAAAATTGTGTAACATCAATTATAAGGGCAGCAACTCACCTGCGTAACGTTCGGTGCCAAAGGTTCCGTTCATCACGCTATTATGCTTTTTGCATTGCCTACATCCTACAACACACCAGTAGAAGTTCGACGCTATGCGGCGTAGCATAACTCCGAACGGTGAATACGCATTTCCCTTAGCACACTGCATAGTACCATCACGTTCCACCGCATGGTACGCAGGTATGTTGCTACCCTTAGCGATTTAAAATTTTTGATATGCATCCAGGTATTTCCATTCGAGAATCTTTCCCAATCGTTTTTTGAAGTGGTAATAGCGCAGCGGCCTGAAACCGCAGCAACAAGATCGCTCCTGAGAGTTGGTGTGCGCTGAGCTTAACGAGTGTAAATAAGAAAAGATCATACGAAAAAAAAAAAAACTAAGTAAGTAGCGCAAACATTTTTAAACCAAGCTAAGCAAGCTTTGAGAATTTATTCAATAGTTTTACCTCGTCGTGGTGATGTTATTGTTTCTGAGCTTCGGTGTGCAGTGAGCTTAACGAGCGCCTCGTTTTCACGTCATGAATATTGAACAGTCGCAGCCCACGAAAGCTGCAGTTAATCTTCTTTCAGCGGTGTACCGACTTGCTTAATTCATAAAATGAGTATGCAGGCCTGTCTAAACAAGATAAAAGTGCAGGTAAAAGAGCTGGAATCGTAAAGTTTTTCATTGTAGCAATGTTGAATAAAATACATACATACATACATAAAATCACGCCTTTATCCCTAATGGGGTAGGCAGAGCGAAAACGACCCAAAGGTCGTTCCGCCACGTCTGACAAGTTTTGAGGATTCATGATTATGTTATATTGCTATATTGATGGGTTGTCAGCCCATCGCCTCAGTTGCAATACACTGAAACCCTCAAATCCCTTAGCTGGTTTTTACAGCATGCCCGGGAGGATATGCAGCTGGCACATTCTATGTTTTTCTATCACTCCCAGTCCAGCATGGAAGTAATTTTGTTGAATAAAAACAAGAGCAAAAACAGCATTCAGAGTCGTTTATTTCTCGATTATGTTAAAATAGAAAATAGCTTGTACCTACTACAGTATTGCTTTCATCCTCATCCTCAAGCTAATGCAATAAATCCGAAAGTAAACTAGTCCATCTGATATATGTTTATTTTTTTTTAACACCTTAATGGCTGAACCGATTTTGATAAAATTTATAGGGATACTTAGACAGTATATTGGATACGGAAATGTTACTTTTTACTTTGGAAAAAACAAATTTTTATTAATTAGCTACAATATTTAGGTGAAATTTCAATTTATTTCCCATTTATCAGTTCATTTAGAAGTTGTTTATTTCACATGTAACTGTGACTTGCAATAGAATTGTTTGCAACATGAAAACGAGTTGCTATGCGAATACTTTGCAAGTTTGCCGACGGCGCGTCGCTGATCGTGGTTATAGGAGTTGCACCCTCTACAAAACATTGTTGCTCTTGAAGTTATTTGGGCTATTTTGTAATACTGTAATCAAAAAAGAGTATTATGGAAGTCAGAGGGCACGTTAACCTGTCAATGCCGGTCGTTGTAACCCGTGTCCGAGGTCTATTGTGTTGATACTTAGCTAGTACTAAAAATAATGACATCAGGGTTCAAAAGATCCTTCAATCGGACAACTCACTTGATAGAAAAAACCGTACTGTCATGTCCGCGGTAAACAGACCTATTACAATAACTGTTTTAACGATCAGATCGAGACAGTAACAAAGCAAAGTTACTCATGAATATTAAAAAGTGCAGTCACCACCTCCCATTTCTAATAGGGTTCTCACTATCTCACTAACTCTATAAATAAAACGAATTTGTCATTTGATGCTTTTAAAACTACCCTAAAGGTACAGAAATAGGATAGGAAATAGTTTTAATATCAAAGCTGTATAGTGCGACCGTCAAATCGATATATAGAATATATAGGTATATATATATATAGATATATACCGAATCGATATTAGGAACTAAGGCTCGTATTTATAAAGCGATCTCAAGATTGAGAGCAATATTAAGTATGGATTTGACAGGCCGTTTTGTACTGAAATGACATTTCTGATACAAACTCAAACACGCTGTCACTCTTGAGAGCTGATTATAAATACGGGCCTTAAATTTGGCAATGGTTACACTGACAGCGATTAATGCAATGACAGCTATTAGTAGCATTAGTAGCGACGTGACAGGTGAACAGATTTGACGGTCGATCTGTATACTGTGTAATTCACACCTTAACGAACAATAATTAGTTACTTTATTATCTTATTTATTGGAAATCTTGAAACAATATCGCCAACCTCGAACCACATGAACTGAACATGGCCACTATTTTCAAAAGTGTTCGATTTGTGTAGTAGAATGTAGAGCAGAATCACCGGTACATTCACGCTCCGAGTGGCTAATCCCACGAGAGCCCTTTTGATTTGCTATTTATTCTATGCAAATTGGAGTGGGATCCGACAAAGAGCACTCTATTTTGACCACTATTGAATTGGCTCGTTTTCACCTTGCATAAATATTGAATTCAATGGCTACATGAAAAGTAGTAAAAGAAAAAATAAGTTTCTTATTCAAGCCGATAGTTGGGGCACACAGGCTTTTTTAGTACCTGTTGGTAGTATTTTGGCTTGAGTTATTGAGACAGGACCACTATCAGAGACATCTATGGTTTATTCTTGTCACAGCTCATAGACGTACACTGCAGGACAAAGGTCTCCCCAAAGATCTCCACAATCCTTTATTCACCAGTCCACCTTGCATACCTATGCTACGTCATAGTTGTCACTCGAGAACTTTTCCGTCCTTATTTTTGCTGGTCCGACGAGCGATTTAGTCTGCATTCTCCTAACCCTACTTGGGAATATCTCACGTTCTTTCTTTGAGAATCGAACCCACAACTCTACAAATCAGGTGAATAGTACCTTAGATATATTACTTTCTCGATGGCTGTCTTGTATCTTCATAGCACCGGAGCGAGAGGCGAGGCAAATTGTGCGAAATCCGATTAGGGCGCGAAACCTGTAATATCGAAACAATAACGTGAACACACCCATGTTCCTCACAACGTCGCAGATCCAATTTATTAGGTGTCATGTTTTAATATTATATTGAAATTTATGGTTGCTACGTCTTCGTCGAATATGTTATAATTGAGAATCACCAACGCTTCAAATCTTCACCACCAGATCTCAAATAGGCGATTGTGGACCTTCGTAATAAACACCATCCACAAAATGGTCCGTCCGGCTACTTTTCTTTTTTAGGTAAAGTAAACGGAGGGGAGGGTATGCTACGAGGTCCTGCTAATATATTTTAGGTTTTCCAAAGCTTGCTCATTTAGGTAACCTTTTTCCACTGGAAGTGAAATCCAATTTGTTCAAAAAAATACATTATAAGTAATCCATAATATAGTTTCCAAAAGTGTTCCAAAAATACGTAAGTAAACAATATTTTCGAATTTACCAATATTTTCTTTTACGAAATAATTTTCACAAACAAAACAAAAAGGAAATTGTTTTCCATCAAACAAAAGGAAAGTAAAGCGTTTGAAAGTAGCGAGTTAATTTATTTGAAAGTTGTTTGCGAGTAATTTGTTGTGGGTGCTTCCTTATATGAGGGCACGCGCTGTTGTTACACAAACTTGTCCGCGTTCAGAGTTTTGCTGTGCGTGGAAGCTATCTCACAGTATAGACGTCATAAACTACTGAGAAAGCTCTTGAATATTTTAGAAAAGCAGTAAGCACCCAGCTTTCAGAGTTTGACGAAACGACTTGCTGTGTGTGCAAGCTATCTCATAATATTTTACGTCATAGACTATAGATACTTCTGAGAAAGGTCTTGTAAATTTTGGAGAAAGCAGAGCAAGCACCCATTTTACTTGAGGACACACAAAATTTAAAAGAAACAGCGTTCAGAGTTTGATGAAGCTATTTACTTGGTGTATGTGAAAGCTATATTACAGGTTTGCTTTGAATATTATTTCAGATGGGCATGTGGCTACAGTATTAGGGTGGGATGGGATCTACCTTCTAGTGGTCCACCCCGGGCAACGGCAACAAAGGCTAGCCTGTGAATAAGTCCGGCTGAATGATCCCAACAAAGCGTGGTAGGCTTCGCAAGAGGCCGACTGGCTCGCCACCACCCTCTCACCGTCCGGCGTAAAACAGCTTGCTGTGTTCCGTCGGACAGGCATACTCTGGGTTTGCTCGCTTCATCGTCGACTCTGTCATGGTCATTCCTGACCTAGGTGTCTAGAGTCAAGGGCAAACCCATTCCGAATAAAAAAAAAAGAAGTAACAGGTTGTTATTGTAAGCCCATTAGGGTGCAGCCTGTCACTTGTTGGTATAACGAGATGCATCTTCAAGCAGCTTTACGCTGCGTCGCGTCGCGTCGCATCGCATCTATGCTGAAAACATCGGATTTCATATTTTAAAAAACATTGCATTTCTTGAAGAAATTTCTACAGTAAAGTTGAGAATTTGCTGGAACAATATGTCAAACAGTTAATGCTTTAAAAGAATATTATTAATAAAAGATGGTTACGCAGCTTCCTTCCAAGCACACCCTCATTCAACACGAATCTAGGACAGCATTATCATTAACGAGCGTTTGATACCCGTTAAATTCCCTCTGTACAAGGTTCCACTCAATTTGCTTTTAATTTCCCAGCTGGTATACTGGGTGTAAGGGACAGCTTCCCGCTAACTGACAGGGCTAGCTCATTTAACAAATCTGATGATACTGGCCACTTGCCTTTTCAAAGCCAAAACTTAAGACTTGGCAGTAAGGTAGGTATGTGCTTTATTTCATTTGCTTCTTTTATATTTTCAACCAAAAAAAATTAAGGGAAAATAAACATGTACGCACGAATTTTCTTTTCTTTGATTTATTTAACTTATTTTGTTAATAGGTCGAAAGCACAATGTTTCCACAGAAGGACGTGAGGTTTCCAACTCGTGTGTATTGAGCTTGCGTATTGAGCTGCGCTTTGGGCCCCAAACTACACTCTCGTTGGTAATCGGTCACGTTCTCCCCTCGATGAAGGTACAATGTACCTACGAATTACTGGTGGTTGATGCTCTTCTGAACCTATCAAAAAAGGCGTGGCTATCTATCCTTATATTATACTTATCTATATACTCTCCAGTTAATTTCTTTTTTAATTTCCCAGCTCGTACTTAATGCACGAGGGTGCGTCAAGAAGTCCAGAGTCACGTTAATATTCAGGGTCCGCGCTTGCCCGAGCAATCATTCCAGCTCCTGCTCTTAGTTATTTATGTTTCAACTGGCCGGGGTCACCGAACAACTTACTTTTAATTTGTCTTTATGGATTTCGAAAGATGTGCTTTTTGGCTTATACTGATTGCCATGAAAGTTACAGTTTTGTGATTACAATGAATGAGTTTTTAATACAAGATACCTACTTTGTTTAATTATATCAATTTCTTTGTTCATCTCGTAAGTATAGACTTTAAAAGCATTTTGAAGTACCTTAACAGTACTCCAACAAAGTTAATTTAATTTCTTAAAAGTTTTATAACTTTTAAGTAAAAAGATGGAAGCAAAAAGCCTCGAGAAAGCCAGCGAAGCCAAAAACTTTGGCCTTTGTGAATCGGCTACATTTTACTTATCTTGTCTATCCACTTTAAAAAAGAATGTTCACTGATTGAATGAACACAAGTCTTTGGATGTTAAGACGCGTTTCCATTATGCAAGTATGTAGCTTGCATGCAAGATGCTAGTTGCATTCAAATTGCGAGTACTTAATGGAAATGTAAACAGGCTTACAAGCTGCATACGGCTCCTGCAACTTGCATGCGAGTAGTTTCCATAGTGACGTTATACTTGCATACTGTACCTTTTTTGTACTTGCATTATGAATAAGTGGCTTAAAGTAGCTTACACCTTGCACATTGACTAATAGAAACCTAAACATGAATTTAAGCTCCGACTTGCAATAGAGTTGTTTTGTTTGATGATGATTGTTTTGATTGATGACTTGCATGACGTCATACTTGCATACAAATACTTGCACAATGGAATCGCAGTTTTAAGATAAGTAATGGTCACAAAGTAACAAGTTGTAACTAGTGTTTACAAAACTCTACAATAACAACAAACATGAATACTTATTATGTGAAACAGATAGAAACAAGAGTAGTCCTCCCAACCGATTTTCAGTGATGGCGGCCAATCCCCCAGAGATCGGCCAACTACGCATGACTAGTTTTTAGTGCCCACATGTTTGCGCAACACACAAGTACACTCTCTATTCCTTCATTTCTCTATTCTGCTGGGACAGATTGAATGACACGACCAGAGTGAAATCAGGCGCAGGACCGATTATTTTGCATGCCCATCCGACAGCATAGATCATCTTACTTTTCGGCCAATCAGGTGATGATCAGCCTGCAATATCCTAACCAAACTAGAAACAACACCACAAAGTCATTGTCCCCCGCCGAAAATCGAACCTGGGACCTCTGGGTCGTGAGACCATGGCTCAGACCACTAGACCACGGAGGCAGTCAGATACAAAAACGAAGTTTGCTAAGCGAATGCTATATGTTCTGAAACTCGCATTAGGAAACCAAACTTGCTTATTTGTTACAACAACAACTTAATGTATAGATATTGAATCCTCCGATTATGCATGGAACATTATTATTTTAATGATTTACACCTAATCGGGCTGTATTGTACCTGTACATAAGTTTCATTATTATGGCATCAAAATATAACATTTGTTTATTGAAAAGTCAAAAGATTTGTATATATGTTACGCACAATCCCCGAAATCGCCCATTGGCTGGAAAAAAGGCACACTTCGCGGATTGGCAAATTCAAAACGCGCAATCCCCGAAATGTCCTTTCATATCGGCCATTGAGCATTTTACAATAACCATTTCGCGGACTGGTAAACACGAAACAGCCAATTGCCGAATTCATTGAAATGTCAGGTGTAAAGGGCATTAAGGCTCGTATTTATAAAGCGATCTCAATATTGAGAGCAATATTAAGTATGGATTTGATAGGCCGTTTTGTACTGAACTGACATTTCTGATACAAACTCAAACTCGCTGTCACTCTTGAGAGCTGATTATAAATACGGGCCTAAAACACCGGGCATGAGGGACAACTCAACGCAAACTGATAGGGGTTGATCAATGAATGAAACTGAACAACTTTCAACAGGAAATTCTTTCAGGAAGAGAAAATATTTTTTGACTTTACTATGAAAACTGATCACTTCGATGATATATAATTTCCTGATCAAATCTGTTCAGTTTCATGAACTGAGCAACCCCTATCGTCGACAAATCTTTAATGATTATTCATGACAGAGCATCCGACATGGTGGGATGTTTTGGGGAGATTTCACACCTTACCTACCGTCTCTGAACAGTTCACGCTCAAAATACATAGCTACAACGTAACCAACTTAATAATGAACTCCGACATGTCACTTTACTGTTCCGTAACGTTACTGTACCTTAAATGTCAGAGTTCATCAAATATTTGCCGCTTACTGATATATTATCTTTCGTCGCTATGATACACGAGAGCGTCTTGTGTTAAGATGATTAAAGTTCAAAATATAAGACATGGTCATGTTGGATATTTGTAATTTAAGGTTTAATTACCTATTCCTACGCAAATAACAACTTTATGACGCACGTGAATGTTGAAATTAGCATAATGCAAATTACCCTAGGTATAGGTAATAAATGATGTAAAAGTTATCACCTATAATTACATAAAGTACTGATATTAATAATAATAATAATAGTCCTCCCACCGATTTTCGGTGATGGCGGCCAATCTCCCAGAGATGGGCTAACTGCGCAGGACTAGTTTTTAGTGCCCAAGTGTTCGCGCTACACCGGTGCACTCTCTATTCCTTCAATCTCTTATTCTGATGGGACAGATTGACTGACACGACCAGAGAAAAATTAGGCGCAGGACCGACTATTTACATGCCCATCCGACAGCATGGATCATCTTACTTTTCGGACAATCAGGTGATCAGCCTGCATTGCCCTAACCAAACTAGAAACAACAACACAAAGTCATTGTCCCCCGCTGGGAATCGAACCCGGGACCTCCGAGTCGTGAGCCCATGGCTCAGACCGCTAGACCACGGAGGCAGTTACTGATATTAATAAAGAGGAAAGATTTGTATTTTTGGATTTTGTATGTATGTTTGTAATGAATATACTCAAAAATCCAGTAGATTGATGTAACTTGATATATCACGGGAAAACTCGTCGGTCTCGGGTGAAACTGCGGCACAAAAATCTGGTAAACTATAGAGCTCTTATTATAATGCATGACTGATAATATACGGGGTGTAAGGGACAGCGTCCCGCGAACTTATAGGGGTTGCTCAGTCAACGATACTGAACAACTACCACCAGTTTTTTTTTTTTCAGGAAATAAAAATAAAAATTTGCTTTTTCATACAAAATGACCACATTGATCAGACAATTTGTATGGAAAAGCAAATTTTTTTTTTCATTTCCTGCAAAAAAAACCTGGTGATATGTGTTCAGTATCGTTGACTGGACGCTGTCCCTTACACCCGGTATGTAGTTATGGCAATCGTACCTACACATTTGACTAACATCCAAAGGTTTTCTACAACACGAGTACGTATTGCTACGTTATTGCTACGGCAAAATAGAATTTAAAAAAAAGCTTAGGTTAGCACATCAAACCTCTCACAAACGAGAAATTTACTAATTAAATTAATGTAAACAGTAAACATTGATACATTATCGAAAGATTGCAAACATACCTATACCTAGGTACAATAGAGATTGATGATTCGACAAGAATTTTTAATAGAACTACTCGCACGGTTAGTCTTACTAATTCATTATTTAGGCCCTTATTTATAATCAGCTCTCAAGAGTAACAGCAAATTTGAGATCGTATCAGAAATGTCATTTCAGTACAAAACGATCTGTCAAACCCGTACTTAATACTGCTCTCAATCTTGAGATCGCTTTATAAATACGATCCTTAAATTCCATGATGTTTAACTAAAATGCCAATATTACTTTGCAATTCTTTTGAAATGCAATGAATAATAATTTTCTTTTTGTTGTTTTAAAAATATAAAGAGACAGAAAATTGGAGTTAATAATAAAACAAACACAGAAAATATTCTTTCTTATCGATTTGATTTCATTTGATGATTTATAAAACGCTTAAGTTTGTTCATTAGAATTTAGGTTGTTTTGTTTAAGAACAGACAAGCAGAGAAAATATTATTTTATTACATAAACTGTGTACTCAAATTCAATAGGCATTGACAAATAAAATTATTTCTAGGTAGGTAATTGGAATGAGATTTAAAATTGGGCTCATTTTAATCCCATTCAAAAATTCGTTTAAAAGTAGGTAAATTTAGCTAAAGGGCAGCCGCTATATCCTTATGTTCTGCACTTATTCGCCAAACTAGCTAAAAAGTAAAGTAAATATGTATTAGAAGAGACCAAGGCTCACAACAAAGTATTTAAGCTGTGGTAAGTTACTAACTCTGCTAGTTACACCGATATGAAGCAAGCAAGTAATAAATTATTACACCTGGACCCTTCGTGCGGTTTTGCTCGAGGGTATCGGTCGGTAATGTATCGGCTGGGGAGGGGGGAGTCTCGTGGTAGGGGGACAGGATTTGTTTTGCTCTACATTGCTCAACTACCTACTCCACTCTCCACGCGATTTGTTCTAACCGAACTGAGGGAACGTGAAAATGTATTGCCCTCGAGCGATCTCACTAAATTGGACAACCTGTACTATTTCTCGTACAAGTGGCTCGTTGAGGCACTTTGTTTTGTTAATCCGTATTTCACCGAATATTTCGTAGAACATTATCTCAGTTTTATTATGTTCCAGTTGCAAACTTAGAATTAGCGAGTAAGTGGAATATGTTACGTGGAAATCGTATAGAAGAATCTATTCTGCCCTTGGTACCTCAGAGGTGGAAGGTGATTTTTTTAAAGTATTTGGTTATGATGAATTAGGTACCTAAGTCAACAAATCCAATTTTTTTAACTCGAAATCGCCTCGAACCACTGTTGTATGACGTCATATATATTTTTAATTAATATGGGTGGGAAAATTAATAATTACATTGTTTATGATATTATTATACGAAAGTAAAAGATGCAGAATACATTCAAACTTTCAGACGAACCGTAAAAATGGGAGGCATAGATATAAGTTTTATCCTAGGATAATTTAAACTAAACATCTTTCTGGTCTGGGAGCGATATAAAAAACATAGAATTTTCCAGCTGTCTTTCCTCCCAGGCATGCTGTCGAAATCAGCAAAAGGGATTCGTGGGTTAATTTGTAAGTATTGTAATGTCGATGAAGGCTTTTACTAAAGCGATACCAACTTGGATCTAAAATTGTCCTCAATATTTTTATCAGACTTGGCGAAAGCCTTTTACCTACTAGACGTTTTACGCTCTGCCTACGTAAGGGATAAAGCCTTAACTTTAGGTATGTATAAATTAAAAATCGTTATAATTTATGCCTATATGCAGGTACAAACATACTTACTTTAGCCTGTTATATATGAGAACTCATACGACTAGGCCTGTCTTGTTCACGTGAAAAGGGTTTTCCCACAAGTAAGTAACTACACAACATTACCACGATAACCTTCCCAGGAGAGTAGAGACCTGCGTATTTTGGTACAATTGCTAGTTGTGTTGAGTAGGTACCAGATAAATACCTAAGCTTTTACCTATAAATAGAAATTAAGCTCATTATTAAATGCCAACGTATGACCATCGACAAATGGTATGACATTAGAAAAAGTTAAAATTAAAATTGTTTTCTCTCATTCAGAAAAGTTCAGAGACATGAAATTGAACAAGACAGTAGATTACGCGTTACTTATGTGTGATTTTAAGAGTTATTTATCTATTTTTTTACCATTTAAATTCATTTGATATTATAATATCTTTTGTATGATTTCAATAACCCACAGGCTACATAAAACTTGGTTAAAATGTTCTCCTTCATTTTATATGACACTGCCTTAAGGCAGGGGCAATGTAATGTGTAACGGAGGCTTTGTTTACTTAGAACGACGTAATTACAAAGTTGTGTAGCAATACAGAGATGTTTGAAGCCTCTCTGCTGTAATGAATTGAAATATTTACTTTGAGACTTGCGTGATGCTGAAGTCGAGTTCTTTTGTTTCCTTCTCAAAATTAATTTATTATAAGTAAATGAAGGTTATTTTCCCTAGACATTTGAGAAAGATGAGAAATTTTACAGAAATAAGTAAGTAGGTAAAGCTGAAATCGTGATCAGCATATTATTTTAATATATCTCTTTAACCTAAGGCCACATTGATTGCGATGGAACCTCAAAATAGCTCTGTGAAATAGCTGGAGCTTACTTGGCACCGCTATCTTTATTTTTTCAACTGAAAAAATAAATGGCCAGTATTGGTCAGTACCTATAAATACTTTTGAAATTGAGTGTCTTTTAAGTCGTCTGTCTGATAAACAAAGTGATGCATAATACTAAGTAATATTAGTTGCAATCACATATCTAGAGAGTACCAATACCCGCCTCACCCATTCTCGAAGGCTCAAACTATACCGGGAGTTAACTGATAGAGATATATCAACGAACAACTTTCACCAGGAATATCTTTCAGGAACTAAAAATAATTTTTGACTTATCCATACAAAATGAACACCTCGATCAGACAATAGGCAATTTCCTAGTCAGTCAAATCAGCAACTTTTTATGAAATGTCAAAACGGTTTTTTGTATGAAAATTGTGAGTTATGACAACACTGGCTTGTAAATATTGACTACTCAAATCAATAACTTCTATATTTTTAACTCGATTATTAAATTTAAATGTGCATATTTTTTTAAATTGTGAATGAGATTCACAATATTTTAGCCATCAGTTTTAAGTATAAACGTTTTGAATTTTTTTAGCCTCCCAGTCAACATGCCTATTTGTATGAGAAAGCCAATCTTTTTTAAAAGCTTTTATTTCAATTCTGTAAAAGTTGTTCAGTTTAGTTCAATGAGCAAACCCTAACAGTTTGCGTTAAACTGTCCCTCACACTCACATCCTATGTATCAATTCGGATTTTGAACAGATTCCAATATATGACAATACACAAAAATCAGATTACCTCCCACAACGATTGCTTTCGATATTCGTATCAGAAGTAATTTTGTTGATGACTCGAATTATATGATGGAGTAATATTTAAAATTTACTCCGTAAAGTCAATTTATTAACTACTACTACATAGTAATTATTCGGACACATTACAGGGTTTTTAATAAAACCCCAGCCTTCTACCAATCATAATTATAAGAACTAATAAACAGGACTGAAAACAAAAGTTTATTGTAGGATATAGAGTACGATTTAGAGGACCTCCTAACTGCCTCCGTGGTCTAGTCTTCTGAGCCATGGGCTCCCGATCCGGAGATCCTACGTTCGATTTCCAAAGGGATTACCACAAAGTTGCGACTTGTTTATTTATTACTTTGTGAGGTTTTTACCTGTTTTGTTAGGACAATGAAGGCTGAATCACATGATTGTCTGGAAGAAAAAAATATTACGTGTTTCGGAGGGCACGTTAACTCGTCGCTCCAAGTCGCTGTTTTGATAGTGGTCGTTACATGAACCATGTCAGAAGCCTATTAGCTGTGCTATAAGGTGGTTTTAAAACTCTGACACCATGGTTCATCGTCTCTTTTTTTTATTGATTTATTGACTCGAAAAACCCACACGACAAGAAAGAAAAGGGACCTCCTATCTAAGTAATATAAAAGCTTTTCAAAACAAGAATGTGCTGATTGGTCTATCCGTCATGTGACCTATTACAAAGCACCTCCATCGATCGCTTCAGGAGTATTTTTTATCGCTCCCTCCACGCCCCCTTGTGTGATAACTCCGGCAGGATTCAATCAAATCAGTTAAATGTAGCTGTAAATTGGGCAGTTCCACTTGAGCGATATTGAGTAATGATCACCGCGCCCGTATTGATGAGCTCTTCGGGGACTCCGCATCTCCCGTGACGTCATAATTTGTCAAAACCGACGTCATAAAGAAAAAGCTTGGAACACGTGAAAGGTATGGATGGCTCTATCGGTTATAACTTTCGTTAATGGTGTAGAAGTATGTGAAAAGGATATGTTGATAATATCGGCTGAATCTACTTCAAACACAATGTTTCTTATTTGGATGATCTTTTAAAACAGCTCCAGCTGCTTGGCGAATGGACTCCGGTGGTCATCCCGATGGCCCATTGTAAAAAACCTACTGCTAAACAGGTTCATTAAGGGTCGTATTTATAAAGCGATCTCAATATTGAGAGCAATATTAAGTATGGATTTGATAGGCCGTTTTGTACTGAACTGACATTTCTGATACAAACTCAAACTCGCTGTCACTCTTGAGAGCTGATTATAAATACGGGCCTAAATTGCTCTACTTCATAGGAAAACCTTATAAACTTTTAGAGCTCTAGGAGATATTTTAATCCAAACTTCACTCAAATATTAAATACTGGGAATAAAAAATAGGTACATTAATGCTGCTACGATTTCCCACACGTAATTCTATCTGTGCCCAGACGGATTTACTTTATTTTTTTTATAATATTTTTTTCTTGTTTGTCTGAATGAATCAATATTTTGGCATACCAAGAATATTATAATTTACATTATAATATAAATAATGACATGGGAATGTCACATATAGTACTTAGTAGTCACAAGTATGCTAGAACTACGTAGTAGAAATTGGACCTAATATTTAGGATGAAAACTTGTGTAATACTTATTTTAAAAAAAACTTCAAATAAACATAACTTAAATGACATTTCGTTTATAATTTTTTCTTCATTTAGGTCCATCTTTATAAAAAAAATACTCATTTACATTAATATCTCATTTGGAGGAGAGCTAAGCAGAAACGCGTACATTAGTACTCGGCATAAACTCCGTAATTGCGATGTCACCGGCTAAAGGTAGACGTGCAGCTAAAAGTACTTAACTCGCAATTTGGGTCGGCTGGAGATTTCATAATCAAGTACTGACTGAAATATAATTTCCCGCTCTCGCTAATGAACGTGTATTTTGTTTCATCTGCCGTCGCAACGTAAATGTGCGACGGAAAATCAACATTTCATTTAGACCGAGGAAGGGCGCGCGCTCTCTTCTCGAAATCTTAATTTGTGTCAATTAATATATTTTTACGGATTTATCCTGTCTGAGTTGAGTAGCAGATGTTGTAAATATTAAACATTTTCCTTTACACATAATTTTGTACGTTTAAGTACTAACATTTTATTTAATATCTAGCTAAGAAAAATAAAATGTCAATTATAGATATTGCATTTTTAAAGTAATATCTTATTTAGTTATTCAATTTTCACTCTTAAATATTACAAAAACAGGTTTGGTAGGTACATGCAAAATTTAAGAGCATGTAGACGTTGATCTTGTTTCTAATTTTATAAAGTGACAGCTCCCGTACGTAGCATGCTGCCACGTAATAATGAATTAATTTAATCTAGTTATCCGTCAAATCTCCACATAATTTTGTAAATGTGATAAAAAATGACTTTAGCGACCTTATCGCATGCATGCTACGGGAATCTCAGTGCTTGCAAAAAGGTATAAGTAGTGGGTCCAGAGTTAATATTTAAAGCTGCTCCGTCTAGATGGCTGCTGTAATATACTATTTAGCCTGCAACCTCGTTTTTAACTCGTCGAGAGAGCAATTAAGAGTCAAAACTTTTCACGTTGACATTACATAAACCGTTTACATAAAATTCGATGTGGTGGTGTGGTGTTAAATTTCAGTAAATGTTTCTATTTTTTTTAACAGTGTTGTGTTTATGATGATGATGATGACATTAGGCATTGTGTCGGTATATTACCTACCTACAACCTATAAAATCCCATTATCATTCTAATATTGTAAATCCGAATTTGGATGTCTAAACCTCATTCAAATGTTACTCAACCCTGCTTCAATTATTGGATAGATTGGGATGCAACACGTCATACGTAGTTGAGTCCCTGAAATAGGAAACAGGTTACTTTTCACCGTGGTAAAACACTCGTAAAACAACGAGAGGAAAATTAGTTGTCAATAACACTCATACAACTTACATAATATATTATTTTTTATAATAACAATAATAGCTAACCTGTTGATTTTATAGCGGCGTGCTTAGCAACAATAAAATGACACGCTTCTATTAGAATTGCTAACTATGTAAAATGCATCAATTGCTGACAAGGCAAGACCTTGAAAAGACCCATCGTGCTGCCCGCATAAATGCTATTTCCAAGATGTACTTAATTATTTACATGAGTAGTATCACACATGTCATTTCAAGGGGTAAGGGATAGCTCTGCTATAGGTTGTTCAGTCAGCGATACTGAACAACTTTCACAAAGAAATACTTCCAGGATATACTTCCCCTCATAAAATTACCACCTCAAACAGACAATTTGTATGGGAATGCAAAGAATTTCTTCGTGAAAGCTTGTTCAGTTTCGATGACTGAGCGAGCAACCCCTATCTATCAGTTTGCCGTAAGCTGTCCCCTTACACCTAGAATGAAACAAAAACGCTATTTGCCGTAAGCTGTCCCCTTACACCTAGAATGAAACAAAAACGCTATTATGCTGAGTAGGAAATCTTTTCGGTATCGTTACAGTTACACTGTTAGACTATTTAGTTTTTAAGTTCTCTAATTGTTAATACTGGTACTGAATAAATCTTTTATCTATCTCCAGCTTCTAAGTCAGTAAATACCCAAAGAAAATATCCACTTTCCCAAATTGAAATTCAAATATGCCTCATGCATAATTTTGACAATCCGTCGGGAATAACACAAATATAACTTTTCCAATGAAGAAAGCCAAAGATATTTTATCGAAAAACCATCTTCTTTATTGTGTTCCCTCAATTTGTACATAAATTAACATAAAAATATGCAAATATATAAATACATTATTATCATTAATTTACGCTTACAAAACTTATGTTTCGTTATTTTTCAGGTTTTGAAGCTTTGGATTGGAACGCAGTTTTTGGAGTTCTCGGTTTTTCGTTCAAAAATGGTGTTTGGCAGATTCTAGAGAGATAGGGTCGCAGGATTTAAATTTTGAGTTTTAAAAAACAAATAGTTGGAGGAAAGGATGTTATGCGCTCCCCTGTTTAAATATTGTTTAAATAACTATTGTTTACTGCATGTTGTAAAAATCAACTAGTATGTAGATACTTGTAGATTCTCATACCGCAAGTAGTTGCGGTATGAGAATCGAAACGCATCATAATGTTTGTTTACTACTACAACGTCTAAGTAGAACAGACAGAAGAGACTTAAAAACCTTTTTTATAATTCGGAGTCTAGCCACATTTGGCATTCAGTCGAAATACCAGAGAGTGGGTGTTAATAATTTAAGCGGTGTGGATGTCAAATGGAAGTCACGTAAGGCGTCGAATTTACGCAAAATGTCGTCGACATACGGTGCGGACTGGGAGCATACCTACTTCCAGCAGGCTGAACTGGAAGCTGTAGAACAGCGTAGGATGGGCTAGATTTTTCGCACCCAGGGCAAACTGGAAAGAAGAGGGAGACGAGGTCTTTGATATCGTACAGTTAAGGCATCAGGCTCAGAATACCGTGACAATACCTATCCCTAAGCAATACTCAGTTTGTTCCTTCTAAAATAACCCTTAAAAATTGATGTGGTGAAAACATCTTAAGTAATATAAGATCGTTAAGGCTTTGCCTATCCCGCAAGAGATACAGACGTAACTATAGGTATAAGCACGTACATTTACGGTGCGGTGCTGCGGTGCGACACGACGACAGAGCCGGTGTGACGCATCATTAAGCGACAAAACGAATTCCTAGCGGAGTGGGGTCGTTTGTTTCCACAAGCACAGGCACAGCCACATACATCCTGCAGAGCAGGTGTGCCAACCTTCGACATGAATATTTATCGTTCTGTGAGCAAATACATCGCTCATTATTACGTACAGTGCTGGAAACGTGGAGTTTAAATAGAAAAGTTGAACTAGTTATCTTTTTAGGTATTTAATTTTCATATTTACAATTAGGTTTGCATACGTAGGTACAATACCATATGTACATATATTCCTTTGAGGAGCGTCAACAAATTAAATAAAGGGTGCTACTTAGCCCTTTTTTCCAAGTTTGAGCGAAATGGATAGGATCGCATATGTAACTTAATTCAGTAATGGATTGAATGTGTTTTTCTTTCTACTTGACTGGAACTGTTTGTAGTATAATTTCTTTAAAGTGTTTACGATAAGGAAGATTTATTTTATTAGGAAACGTGAGGATAAAAAGAATCGAAACTTTTGCAATATTTCTCGGCTAAGGTCAACGGGAGACAAAATTTGCATATTCAGCAGTGAAATGTGAAATTCACGTCAGAAACAATGCCCTGTTACCGCGGGTACAATGTAAATGTCTTTGTATTGTTGTTGCGGGTCAGGTGAGGGGGGTTGGACCCCCCGGACACCCCGGTGACCCCCACCGTGGGACGCACATCACGTCAGACTCAAAGGGCAACGTCGGACCTGATTTACTGTGAGGACCTGTGGCAGCGCGCGTTTAAATGAAAATTATACACGGCCCTCTATAAAGGGTGCAAAAAACAGCACCGGAACGTAGAGTGAAGATAATAATAATAATAGTCCTCCCAACCGATTTTCGGTGATGATGGCCAATCTCCCAGAGATGGGCCAACTGCGCGGGACTAGTTTTTAGTGCCCAAGTGTTTGCGCAACGCACAAGTGCACTCTATTCCTTCAATCTCTTATTCTGATGGGACAGATTTACAAACACGACCAGAGAGAAATCAGGCGCAAGGCAGACTATTTATATAGATAGCCATTCACAAGACGAAGCCTGAAACGTGGTATCGAAGTTTCTCCGACACATTGCATAAATATAAAATCCACGGTTTATCAACTGGATCTGGTCCCCGAACACAGCACCTTGCTCGGAGGGAATTCTCCTTTTCCATCAAGCCGCCAGGGCGATGGGCTGACAACCTGTCACTACAGCAATATACAGATCTATCTTAAACAACCCTCAAAACGTGTCAGACGTGGCAGAATGACCTTTGTTTGGGTCGTTAACTCTCTGCCTACCCCATTAGGGATACAGGCGTGATAATATGTATGTATGTTCAAGCCGCCATCGGCAAACATTGGGCCTCCACCACTCCTACCTAACATGTATTTTATTAATTTCCTGTAAAATAAAAACATCATCAGCTCAATGCAGAACTTGTAAGAGCGATAGAAAACAAAATATATAAGTACTTCGTAAAAAAAAAAAACAATTTCGTTAACTGAGCAACCCGTATTATGTTTTCGGCAAGCTGTCCTTTACACCCTGTATATGTAGGGATACCTTTCCCTCGTAAAGTAGGTAACTAATTTATGAACTCATATTAAGTATTTGAGATTTGAGAGGAGGTGGCTGCACTGTTGCTCTTTAAATATTAAGTGACACGGTCAGTGAGACCTTGACAATGTTCTGCAAATTTTGGCACTCACAGTGCTATTTATAATGAACTCGATAGAAAATACTAAGTATTTATAGTACTTAACCATATTTTAGTTAGTAAAGTAAGTAAAAAAAAACTATATTTACTCACATTTAGTAAAAAAAGAAATAGTTGGGTTAGGTATATTTTGGCTTGGCTTTGTGTAAATAACCGCTTCCATAAGTCGCAGGGTGTCCGTGACTGAATATTTATGTTCCTACGACGAAACGGAACAAGAGCCGGCTCAGATGAGCGTTGGCAAAACCGTTTTTTTTACTTCATTGCTGATTCGTATTTGAACTGTTTGTATTGGCTGAGTGTAGAGCCAGAAATGCAATGAAAACCGCTATGCACACGCGACGCTTCCAGCGCTTTGTGCCACCTTAACGTGGTAGAGACTTGCGTCAAAACAAATTTTACATAATTTATGGACTTTACGACCTTGATGATTAGAAAATAGTCTCATTAACTAAATCTCATCTAAAACTATTGATATCCCGATCTGTTCTCTCATGATAGAAAGTGACAAGGTATGGACTTATATTAGTTAAGTCGCGTATTTTGCAACCACGAATTGCTACCAGTATCGATGCGGTTTAGAACTAGTAGGTAAGTTTATCACTCTCATAAATTCCAACCAGCATTAGTCTGCACAAAATGAACCAGTTACAACCGGTTTCTCTTATGATTCAGCTATTGTACCACTTTTGTTATTTTAATATGGTGGCATTATTAATGCGTTAACTCCGAAGGGCCACTCCTCAAAAGGAAACAACGCTGGTCTATTATATTTAGAAGGGTCGGTCAGCCTCAATATTATACGAGAATAGGTTGATATATAAATATATAGGTATGGCTGAGGTAGATATATAAATATGCTTATAGGTATGGTATGGCTGCTTGTTACGGTTTCGCTTAAACTTAGAATAAGAAAATTACAATCATAGAATGAGGAAAACGTCCGCTTGCTATAAGTAAGTGGATAGTAAAATATGGAAATGAAGCCAGCAAGCCTAACAATTACTGTAACTCTTCAAAAAAGAAATAAACAGCTAATATGCAAGCTACTTCCAGAAATTCAGGAAATGAAAGTAATAATAAAATTCACCCCGTACATAAAGGCCACGTCAATCAAATATTTTGTATGTGGTATGGGGAAGATATTTTTTTTTCATTGCCTAAAAGAATTTCCTTGTGATAGCTATCAGTCTTATAAGTTTGTGAGAAGCTGCCCCTTACACTCCGTATAATATGCCTACTTAGGTAGGTAGTCCTTCAACGTTCCTTTATTGGCTCCAAATAAAGCTAAATTTTGCAACTTATTTACCATCGATATTTTACAACACAGCTGGAAAAATTAGGATTCACCATCATCATAATCAGCTCATATATGTCCGCACCAAGAGGAACGAGCCTATCCCGGAAAAGGGCGACTACCCTGAATTAGGATTCCAGCCCCTGTAGCACGCCACCGCGCGATAACGAATATATATTATATCGCATCTATCTGTCAAACTCCCATACATTTTGACAGATAGATGCGATAAAATGGCTATCACGGCCTTATCGCGGCTGCATGCTACGGGGGCAGGATAGAAAATCCATGCCTTGTAGTTTCTACTGTAGTGTGTTAATATTAACGAGTATCTATCTCTCAGGCCACGTTCCCCCAATATTTGGGCACGCTCCCGTTCAGAAAGCTGTTTGCCTTACGCAAGAGCTGCTTCGATCTTAGGGGTCTTGACCTTACTCAAGCTTTGAATCATCACACATGCACATAGGTATAGTCATGATTTTATTCTTGCAAAGAAGCGTTTCCGCCACATCTGACAAGTTTTGGGGTTAATTTTCGAAAGGCCTGTTGGTGTATAAAATACAGAAACTGTTTTTGAGAAATCTTGTCTCGTCTTGTTTAGCCGTTAATGTGCCACTGCTGCTGGGACAAAGGCCACCTTCCGGTTTGTCCACGACTCCTTATCCTGTGCTTCCAACAGCGAGTGATAATAAAAACTACAGTCATAGAAATCTGTTTACCGTATTGTGTGCCACTTTACATTTTTCTACGCGTTAGAATTAAAATAATAGCACAGAATAACACATATTTAACACACGCGAGTGGCGGTTTAAATACACGTTCAAACACGCAAAACTTTACTTTCGTAATATTTATGGACGTACGAGTACATTTATTGTGAGTACATTTATATTATCGAGTTTCTGTGACATTTTATTTATTTATTTATTTATTTTAGTACATTTACAAAAAATATCAAACAGCAATTTACATAAAGAACGCAACAAAAACCATCCTCAAACAAAAAAGCATCCAACATCAAAGTTCCTCACAACCTATGGCTTGGCTTTTTTTAAATAACGCTGTCAATAAGCGCGTAAGAAGACGTCGCGTAAGGTTGGGTCGGCATAATTTTATTGGTGTGTTGTATACGACGTAAGGTTCGGCGACCGAAGGTTCCGACGCCAAACGTGACGCTGGTGTGTTGTCGCCCCAAGGTAAGTATGACTTTTTACATTTTTTTATTTTATGATTTGTTCAATTTTCTGATAGAACGTCTTCTTGAAAGCGGTTAGTATGTTTGCGGGAAGCTGTCCCTTACACACTGTTCATATCGTTACGATCAGGAAATTCAATAAGTTTTCTTGCTTTTTCCCAGCTAGTAAGTAATTTACGTCAAATTTTCGCGCCTGGCCGAAGCTATAATTTCAACTACCTACAACCACTTATAGGCACGTATTTATAAACAGCTCTTGAGACTGACAGCTAGTTTGAGTATGTATCAGAAATGTCAGTTCAGTACAAAACAGCCTGTCAAATCCACAATCTTGAGATTGCTTTATAAATACGAGCCTTATTGATGTTTGAAAGACGTGGGTCGTGGTACGGACCAACTTTTCAATCGCTTTATGGATAATGATGCCGTAATTTATATAACTCCATCAAAGTTCTGAGGTTTCACAGAAATTTTAAGTAATGAGTTGCTTACATTAATAAACTTGGACAATTTCGTTAAAAGACACTTCCCAGAATTGAAGTTATTTTATTTAAATTATCAATGCTCTGTCTGCTTTATCTTTAATATACCTCCTGAATAGTAAATTGAAAAAAAGAAGATAGAAACAGCAACGGACTGCTGATGATTACTTACGTCAATAAAATTCTAATATAGGTAAGAAACTTCTTTCTATTGTTCTGCTTACGAGGAAGTATAAAGTAAACTCACCCAAAACATTTCTCTTCTTCTTCTTTCACTTAAGGCCCGTATTTATAAAGTGATCTCAAGATTGAGAGCAGTATTAAGTATGGATTTAATAGGTGTAGATGTACTGAAATGACATTTCTGACACGAACTCAAACTTGCTGTCAGTCTCAAGTGCTGATTATAAATACGGGCCTAAGAGCTGGGCTCTTGTCGGTGGAGCAATTTCCATTTTTGTCTGTCATTGGCTAGTTCTTTGATAACCTATACGACTTGGCGTTTACTTTTTCCTTTACTTGGTCGATATAACGTCTCGGTCTTCCTCTTCCTCGCTTCCCTTCAGTTTTTGAAATTATATAGGTCCTTCTTTCAACTTCACCGTAGCTTGCATAAAATTTAAAAGCATTTTGGAGTATCCTCAAAAGTCGCTTGTAACGTTTACTCAATTTGTTAAAAGTTTTAGAACTTTTAAGTAAAAGATGGAAGGGAATGAAAGCCTGCGATTATGAAATCAACTATAGACTTTGTTTAAAATTATATTTTATTGATTTTAAGCTATCTAAAATATTTTTTTATAGACTAAAAACTAATTAACTAAAAAAGAATCTAGAATACAGAATAATCAACTTTAGACCTTGTATAAAATTATATTTTATTGATTTTAAGCTATCTAAAATATTTTTTTTATAGACTAAAAACTAATTAACTAAAAAAGAATCTAGAATACAGAATACTATCCTATCCTACCCGTAGACGCTACGCTATACCCTCTACGACGTAGAACAGCTACGGCGTAGCCATAATTATTTTCGTAGCTCTTTCAACGGAACCACCGCACGCCTCCATATAGGGAGGGATGCCTAGTGCCGCGTTGATATGAAATGGAGTTGGAGAATGTAATATTAAGTTACACTCCCGGCATTCTCATACTAACCGCTGACGAGCGGAGCAGTAGACTGATTTCATTGCTGGTACAGAGTTTGTTACTGTTATTCCTTTATACGGCATATATACGTTTGGCGTGAGACCGTTTTTAGACTAATTTCTAAGTAGGGAAATGATAATAGTAGTAAGATAATAAAAAATAGTAGTAAAACGATGATTCCACCTACGGCCAAGCTTTTCGCTCTGAACTAGGCGGAGGCACTCACCATGTCCCCATACAATTTTAATAAAAATTGCTGTAAGAATATATTTCTGTAACTAATAGGTGACATCTTATCAAAACATTCCGTACATCATAAAATGATTACAAAGTTCCTGTATAAAGTGATTCAAAAAGAAAAAATATTTAAAAACAGAATTCATTCTAAAATACGCAGACGCAGTTCCTCAATTTATCTATGGCGGACCACTTTGTAAGCAATAAGGCATTACGACGGAAATGAGTAATTTAGATTTCTTTTTATTTAAATTTTCCTCATTACTGATTCAAAAAGCTGAGACGATGAAGTCGTATCCCTAAAACGCCCGTTCTACAGATAAAAATAGAGTGTTTTGAATAACAAATGAATACTTTGTAGATATTTTATAACGAAAATTAACTTTTAAATAAATTATTAAATAAAAAATATAAATTATTAAAACATATTAATAAAAAAACATAACACTTGTCTAATTATCCGTGTTTTTGAAATATCCTTCATACAACAATCCACTTTATTTTGCTATCTAAAAAAACACTACAGCTCTATACACAAAAATGTAAACGATTCACACTTTAGATTTCCTTTTGAACCCTGAATCGACAATTTGAAACAATAATTCCCCTCATCAACATTGTAACAGTTAGACAGATTTAGCGTACGCGATATGATTTGATAATTGCGACGCGAGCGCCGGATCGTGCGGCATGGCGACATTTACATGGGAAAGTGGTAATCGCTGACGTCACGCGAACCACTAATTACACACGCGTACATATATAAGCTGGATAATCCTATTCAGACAGTGGCTATAGGTATTTTGATACTTAATGTGAACTGTGTGTTTAAAGATAATTATATTCTTACTATAAAATTAAATGTGTTATTATCAGCTAATGTATGGTCCAAAATATTTTTTCGTTTTTCGGTTAAAATTTATTGGGAAAAGTTGTTCAGTTTCATGGGCAAATTCACACTCTGGGTGCGTATACCCTCTCTGTTACTCGTTATAATATTCAACTACCTAGTGAAAAATTCTATACTCTACTTATTTGATTTTAAAAGTCCAGAACGTTTTTTGGGTGCAAAAGGTACCTACAATTCAGATTTTAACACTCTTAGGCTCGTATTTATAAAGCGATCTCAAGATTGAGAGCAATATTGAGTGCGGATTTGACAGGTAATTTTGTACTGGAATGACATTTCTGATACGAACTCAAACTCGCTGTCACTCTTGAGAGCTGATTATAAATACGGGCCTAAAATGCTGTGCTCTGCTGCCGTTTTCCAAACTATGATATTGAACTTTTGCGAAGTGGTCAATGGACACGTATGACACCGTAAACTCAAACGGGGTAAGATATACAACCGGAAACAGTGTCACTAATAAAAAAAAGCAAATTTTTAGTGGCTTGTGTTTTAGTTATAAAATCATCAAAATAAATTAATTCAAAACCATCAGCGCTAAGAAAGTCCTACAGCTGAGTTCTGTCCCGTATTTCCGGTGAAGGATGTAAATGCACATCTGTTGGCGTTTAATTTCATTTGTGATCTTAAGGGCAAACTTTTGCGCGAGCTCTGCCGTCGAAATGCAGTGCCGCACTCAGAGACGAGCGCAACTTATAAATTATTCAAGTAGCGAGACACTTCAAATATAGAGCGCCTGCCGCGCGTTATTTTGAGAACAACGACTGCGGCACAGAGCCGGAGTAGAGGCGATGCTGTTCCGGAAATAACACCAAATTGTTTAGCTTACTTGACCTTCTGATGAAAAAATGTATCGATTCTTTTGGGTGCATCCAGGATAAATTTAATTTAATTTTAATTTATCGTAAACTTCACAGCACATATTCTTAAATAACAATGCAAATATTATAAACTAACACAGCCAATTACGAAGTTCAATATATTAAAAACAGAATTTGGGTAAGTTTAAGAATGTTTTGAATTCAAAATTTAAAAAAAAAGTGAGGAAGGCAGTGTTTCAATGCAGTTCTTTGAACCTAGCCTGTTTATTATTGGTTGTAAAAGTTTATGACGTACTGAAAGACAATGCTTAAGTGAACAATGAATTTCTGTCTTTAGCATTGTATTACTTTTCGATAATTGCTTTCTTCACAATTTCTTTTTCACGTTTTTAAGATTCATTAAAATAAAGTAGCATTTTTGCTTCGATTGCAATCTTCAATGGATTGGCAACAATAAAAGAACATAGAATATTGCAGCAGCTTCTTTTAGTTGACTCTTCAGTAAAACCTAGTTGAGAAAGCCAAGGGTTTCAGTGCGATGTACATACATAAGGTACATACATAAAATCACGCCTTTATCCCTAATGGGGTAAGCAGAGCGAAAACTACCTAAATAAGGCCGTTCCGTCTGACAAGTTTCGAGAGTTATTAGAGATGATTATGTAGTGTATTGCTAACAGTGACGGGTTGTCAGCCCATCGCCTGAATTGCAACACCTGAAACCCTCGTATCCCTTAGCTGGTTTTTACAGCATGCCCGGGAGGAGATGCAGCTGGCACATTCTATGTTTTTCTATCGCTCCCAGTCCTGCTTGGAAGCAAGCAGTGCGATGTAGTTTAAACTAGATATTTCTAATACAGAAAAGTCTTATCATCGTCATCATCATCAACAGTGTCAGTCCACTGCTGGACATAGACCTCTCCCATGGCACGCCACTTAGCTCGGTATTCAGCCGTTCTCATCCAATTTCTGCCCGCTTTCTTACGAACATCATCGCCCCACCTAGTTTCAGAAAGTCCTTAACGAAAAGACTACGCGTTTATTTTTGAAATTATGTAGGTAGAAAAAAAGACCGTGAAAATATGACGTAAAAACGGTCAAGCCCAGCTCTATAGTGCCCATTCCTAACGGCCAGATTTAACCAACTAAACCGCTGGTGCACACCTGGCCACGAGTTTTATGATCGTTAAATCAAATGAATAGCGTTGCAAGTTGTTAGTCTGTGTCGTAGATGCGTCGGCCTACAGTTTGGCTTGCGCTGCATCGCTTAACCTCGTTCCGGCAATACTTTACTGAGAGAGCCTCAGCCTTTAATATAAGTTAGTTTTTCATTTAGTGCCAATTTGATTTAGTCTGTAAATAATGGTTTTGGATTATTTTAGGCAATTGGGTACTTGACTGGGTAGCTTAAAAATTTCAAAACGTTTATACTTAAAACTGATGGCTAAAAATATTGTGGATTTCATTCATCATTAAAAAAAATGCACATTTAGATTTTAATAATCGAATTAAAAGTATATAAGTTATTGATTTGATTAGTCAATATTTACTAAAATATGACGTCATAATTTACTATTTTCATACAAAAAAGCGTTTTTGACATTTCATAAAAAGTTGCTGATTTGACTAGTTGGAAAGTAGCCAATTGCTACTTTTACTTTATGAGTGCAATACTTTCAGTATTTTTGTCGCAGATCCATCGGCCTACAGTTTGGCTTGCGCTGCGCGGCTTTAACTCGCCTCGTTCCGACAATGCTTTACTGAGAGAGCTCTCAGTGTGTTCTCAGCCTTTAATAAGTTAGTTTTTTGTTTGGTGTCAATATTTAATTTGTATAATGATTTGTATCGTAATGTTTTTTATTGCAAAGTGGAAACTGTTTTCAAGCTTCTACTCCAAATCTACAAAGAATATTAAGTGTTATAGTATAGGTATTAGTGCATACTTCTACCTATTTTCTTTTTATTGTCAAAAAAATCCCTTTAATACATTTTATTTATTTTCTTGCCATTGCCTTTATGATTTCGGCTATGTATTTTATCTAATGAGTAAATAGGTAGGTATTATTTACCATTATTATATATAATAAAAATAAGACACTACCGTCTCAATTCATACATAACAAGAAACAATTTAATGTAACTGTCTGTTTTCTTTCTGTTCCAACTCGCTCAAGGAGGCCTTTGTCTTTCAGGTCTGCCGTTAATAAATACACTGTTATTGCTTTTTACGTACTCCTAAAACATATACGAAAACACAGAGTTTTGAGGAGAAATATTGAAGTGTTTTATTTGTACTAAGCCAGACTCTTGAATTTAGATAATATAGTTGACTTATATATAAAGAAGGATCAAACTGTAAGAGTACCTAAAATTATTTTTATTGTATTGATACTCATATTCCTAGATTATTTCTTGACATATTTCATTATTACACATAAAAGTTAGTAAATTATGTTAAACGTCAAAGTTATTAATGTAATAAAATTTGCTACAAAAATTGTACAAAAATGTACGATCAAAAATTACATCTAAATTTGATAAAAGTCTGCCATCGGTGACGCAAATTCAATTTTAGCAAAAAATATTTAGTCACAAGTAGACAAATTTGGTAACTATTCGTAAAAGCTTTTAGGGAGATGGAAATAGGATTTCATTATTTTGCTAGAACGTACGTCACGTAGATACAGATGGATCGTTAATTATAACCATATATTTTACAAATACTTAGTACTTCATTGCTCATTTCATTGTGTTACATTTTATCTCGTAATTTTAAGTAGAAATCCGTTGTATTTTATTATAAAAATACAGTTGTAGGTACATATTACATTTAGATAAGCCACAATAAGCATGATACTAAAAATATATTTTAAATGAATACTCGTACCTTTTTATCTTCTAAACTTACTTGTTCTGTAAAGGTAAACTTAAACAGAATTTTTGCTGTACAAACAAAATTCGCATTTGCGATCAATAGTACGTCAGAACCAATATTTTCACTCCATTTACGGAAGAAACAGGATATCCTTATTTGCAAAAACACATACCTAAACGAGAACTAAAAGCAAAAACATTTTAAATCACTTTAAATTTACTACAAAGCGTAGGCACTTGTAGCGCTACGAAAACTATTGCTACACGCGTAGCCACAGAGCCCGTAGCTCACCCTTATCTACGGATTTCCTTTGAAACGCCCCTCGCGGCTAGACTTTCGCTTGCTAAGTACGTCGCAACCCTTACGAACATTATGCAACTAACATAATTAGTTGCAGGTTTTGTTCAAGGAAGTCGTTTAGCTTGTTAGCTTCGTCGAAAAACATTCCAGATTTTGAAATTTGAATTCCACCCGAATTCTAAACGAACTCTACTGGATGAAAGATTTTTTTTCTGCTCAACTTCGTTTTCAGCAAGCTCGTGACCACCGCTTGTGCAAACAGACTGAAATATCGAACAGCGAAATCGTACAAAACTGAAATCGTTCGTATTTTATTTGGGCTCCAATATGAAGGTGGAAATGGTATCTTAATCGAGGGTGAATTTGGGAATGGTGGGTGGCGAACAGTAACAAAATTTTGCGAAATCCAAGTTGGAATAAGTTTTTGGGAAATAGACTAGGTACCTCTATTTAAGCCATCTTGCACTTGGTACTTGTATTTTGACTTCAGACTTAAAATTGAAGGCACTACTGAAAGCGTTTGTATGCCGAAAAATTTATTAGTATGTGTGTTTTGATGTTCACATCTGACATCTGTATTCAAATATATTCTATGAAATAAAGGGTTAAATAAAACTTCTAAGAAAAATTCAAGATATACTTACCAAGGGTCTGAATATCCAAATTAACTTTACCTAGAATTGAATTTACTGAAAACGGAATAAGCGTTATTAGAACTAGTAACTAAGCCAGTTACCTCCAGAATAGATCGAAATAATACATTCATCGAACCATAACGTTGATTACGTTTTACTGAGTCTTCACTCTTTACCAAGTATCAAAGTTGATAATTCGAAGTCGAATTTAATACTACGAATATCTTACAATAAAGTACGTTGTGGGAAGAACACTTTACATTAAAAAGTAGCACATTTAAACTGAGTAGGTATAGTTTGAGTTTTATTCATTTAAACCAAACGAAAATTCTTCCCACTAATGTAGTAAGAAAAATTTACCTCTGCGATAACCCTTTATGAATTTGTCTTTCTCAAAGCCTTACCTGACGCGTTTTACTTCAGACCCCCTTCTGCTTCTCACAATATAGTCTAGACGCATAGAAACCGTGTGGAGTGCGAGAATGATATGCGTGAGTGAGCGCCTCTTCATCTAATGATATGACAGTTTGCTGGGAGATCTCAGATGGAAAAATCATGGGGGAGAG
The DNA here is from genome assembly GCA_029255725.1 of Scrobipalpa atriplicella. Lineage (NCBI taxonomy): Eukaryota > Metazoa > Arthropoda > Insecta > Lepidoptera > Gelechiidae > Scrobipalpa > Scrobipalpa atriplicella. Next base: position 7,367 of record JARACY010001286.1, on the reverse strand, counting down.
ACGTTTGGTAGGCTAACTTAAGTAATCTACGTAGGTAGAAGTTATTATTAAGGGCAATGTGGGGAAGTCCGTCTACAGGGCAACTCCGTCTAACGACTATAACTTCAGCATTTAAATAAGAGTGCGGATTACTTTGTGGTCGATAAAACCAGTATTGTGGTGTTAGTTCAAATCAAATGGCGCTAGTAGCATTATGAGGCTAGAAAAAAGAAAATAGCTATTTTTTGTGACGGCGTGCCGGTCTTACGCTGTATAATGAAGTATGCTGGACTTCCCCACATTGACCTTATAATTTTATTTTTGCCATATTCGAACAATAGGCAAAACACAAACCAAAGAAAAAAAAAAAACATTTCCTATTTATAAACAAGGTATGGCTCCTAGCCTAAACATACCTCTAGGTATGTTAAAATTTTAATTTTTACTCGTTTATTCTGTACATACTTAACAAACGTTATTTACGGCGGAAAAATGTCATACATACATTTTCTTTTTGCACGATATCCAGTTATTATTTTATGTTGTTCAATACTTGACACCTAAAACACCTACGCTTTAGGGACCAAAATAACAAAAATACTCCAATTGAATATTTTGATTTAATTCTAGTGCGCTTGCTTATTTATCAACACCCACACTATTTACTATTTTCGTACAGAGCCAGCCCACATCACATTTTACGCAGAATTGAGTATTTTCACTCGGAATCCAATAAAAACCTTTCTTTTTTACTTGGAAATAGTCACCTGTCCCGAAACGTTGACCGCTATTTGTCGACTTGTCAATTTCGCACTAAAAGGGTTACGATGTTATTTCAGCGATCGGTAATTTATCGAAAAATATCGAACTGTTCTATTTACTTTAATTTACATAGAAAATGGAACTTTTGTGCCGAAAAATAAATTAATTTTACACATTATTACCGTTAAATACTTATCGCATAAATAACAGTTCCGAAAATAATGAGATCATGTGAAACAAAATAATTTACGTACTTACCGTAATAAAGTACACCGTCAATATCATAATTGAACCAAAATTCATATACAATTAAAATAATGCAACAATTTCGATGAAAATCGTGTGAGCAATTACAAAAGCATTCTCTTGTAATTTCGTGCATTTTATTGGCAATAAAATAAGCTATCAAATTCATATGCCGTTCCAATTTTCAGGTAATTTCGTTTGGAGAATTACGTGGCGGGTGAGACAAGTGAGGGGAAAGCTTTAGAGGTACTAGATGTACCTATAAGAGGTTTCTGACAGGTGAAAGTCGCTTGTGTAGCTACGTACGGTCGTAGCACTAGCTACGGTGCTACGGCGTAGCTACGGGGCACAGTCCGTAGCGAAGCGCGCGCCATTCCCGCGACCGCCTTCAGTTCGCTACGCGCAGCTACGGCCACAGGACGTATCAACCCTCTTGTGCCGACCGTACCGGCTACGATAGTGCGACTAACTTTAAAATGATTACCCTAGACAACTTGTGCACAGTGTTACTAAGCGGTGACTGATAATGCATCAGAATATTGTTCCACAGTGTTTCTAACCGACTAAACTAAGGATTTGTGTACTTGTGATTATGAGATGTGATTTTTTGTAACAACTCGTAAGCATTTTCGTACATTACAAAATTATTTTACCATCTAAGTATTGCATTGCTCAAAAATTACATTGGCCTAAAAAATCCTATAGAGTATTATTTTTGGAAATAAACTCTGTAATACTAATTATAATTACCTACTTGTCCGTTCCAGGCCAATAATAATTTCATATCGCAAATGCCTCAACGTAACTATTAGTGTAAAGACCTTTCGTGCTATGACCATGAAAGGAACCGAAATTAACGTTTATTATACATATTTGATTGAAGCTTGACATGATATTATTATTATTTTTTCTTACTTTGTAAAAGTAAGAAGTAAGGAAGACGTCAAATTTATCGGATGATATAAATAAGTTATAAATGACGCACTTAATATAAAAATATAGTAATCTTATCTGTTTATACACTAACTTAGGTATGTTTTCTATGTATTTTTTCTGCGCTTGTGCACAGTGTTTTATTTCTAAAATTTATTATAAGAAAATAGAAAATCAAAAATTCGACCACGGACTGAATTTGAATCCGCGACCTTGGAATACCGTCTCAAACCAACTGAGCTACCGCGGACATATCCTGGCTCATATCCTGTACGTAGTTGATTTTTTTATTTGTTATCCTACTATATTATAAATGCCTTTCGAATTTGTTTTTGGATGTTTGAATGTTTGGATATTTGGACGTTTGGATGTTTGTTACTGAATCACGCTTCAACCACTGTACGGATTGGAATAAAACTTGGCAAATATGTAGGTATTAGGTTTTGGAATAGGACATACCCTCTTTTTTTCACCGCGGGAAAACGGGTGAAACCTCGTGCGGAAAACTAGTTTATTCATATTTTATTATAATCGTGTTTGTAGGCTCTAAAAGTAAACTTAAGACATTTCAATCTACTTCTGGAAATGGCATCCCCCTCGGTGGGAGGCCATATAGACATATTTGAATTGCGGAACGCAGTGTAAGATTCACTGTATATGTCCCTTATTAAGATACCCGTTCTGAAGTGGCACCACGCTAGGCAATTAGGTGATCTAAAACTAATATTATGTATATTGACATTTATAATTTTTGCTATTTTATCAAGTCAGGCGTTGCTCATAAATAATTATAAATAAAGATTGTTGTATTTGGAATAAACCTTAAATTCAAAAACATCTAAACCGATTTTGAAAAATCTTTTTTTGGTATTAGAGTATCTTATTGTTTCAAAAGAAAATTATAGAACCGCGACTGAAGAAACGAGGTAGTATGGTGATATCAAAACGTCTTTTATTAAAATATGCTCAATGTGAGTTTGTTGCGTCACACATGTAATTATGCAATTATGTAATTAAATACTACTACGCTAGCATACAGCCCATTTACACACACATTTTATTAATTCTATTATTTAATAATTGGTGTTAATAGTTACTTAAAATGGAAACAAAGCAGCTCTTTGGGGACGAGGGGAGTGGTCGAATGTATAGGTACATTACACTTATTACATGCTTTGTAATTTAAGAATGGGTGATATTCCTTTATTTACATTGTCCACTTTTTCTACCACTCAGTTATATTGGCTTTTTTGGTGTGTCCGTTTTTGGTCAGTATTATTTTCTAGCCTGCTAGTAATATTCGTTTCCAATCGGGGAATTAATTTAAGTCAGCAAAGGATTTCAAAGGTTAGAGTGTATTGTAATTTAGGCAAGACTGACAACCTGTCACTATATTGATACATATTTCAATCTAAAATTGCCCTTAGTATTTCTCAGACGTGTCTAAACGCATTTTACTGTGCGATTTACACTCTGCCTACCCCGTAAATAATAAAGGCGTGATTTCATGAATGTATGTACGTATGATGGACAAACCGAGCGTATTTTGCGAACCCAAGCACTCTCAAAAGAAGGCAAGGAGGAGAATTAAGCCCGTATTTATAATCAGCTCTCAAGAGTGACAGTGAGTTTGAGTCTGTATCAGAAATGTCATTTCAGTACAAAACGGCCTGTCAAATCCAAACTTAATATTGATCTCAATCTTGAGATCGCTTTTTAAATACGATCCTAAGACCGTCATTTTATCCATTTATAACTTTGTCAAAGTTCTAAAGAACAGGTATTATTTACGTCGAGAGGGATCCGCTCTGATTCCGTAATGGTTTTTAGGATTACAAATTAAGATTAAAACCCGCGCCTTAAAAAAGATGTATCAAAAGGAGAAGGCACTCGTTTACAGTCCGTTTAAAAGATTTATATGAAAAAAATCTCATCATCAACCATTTAGTAAAATGCAAATGAGTAGGAAAAACAGAAATTATTTTTCTTATTTTGTAGTGAAAATGCTAATTAAAAACAAATGGTAAATAATATACAGCCACAAAATAATAAAATGCAGATCCAGTAAAATATACTATGATCAGGAATCTGTTTGAAATGACTTTATCAGATTTTGTGTACTTATAATTATAGTGGTTGACATTATAAATTTAACGATAATTTTTTACCATGGACTGACATTTCTATGATAGGTAATATGAATATTAGTTAAAATAAAATTATTAAATCTAAATCTACATCTGTTTAGAATCCTTCCTACTTTAATATTATAAAGGCGAAAGTTTGTATGTTTATATTTTATTTTCTCAATTAAGTTGGCAGACCTCGAGAAATTTGGGAATAGGCTAAGGAGATGATGATGTTCGGTGTTCGTTATTCAACCACACGTCAACCTCTAGAGGGATTAGGATAAAACCAACACACCCTATATGGTCCTATATGGTCACGAAGTAGGACAAAGGTTAACTACTTTATATCCCATGAAAAAATTAATTCAAATTTTTGCGTATGAAACTGCTGACAGAAAGCTAATTGAATATTTGGTTTGTTTTCCTTTAAGGTTTACCAACTCATCTAACAATAATCAAAGAGTCTGCGAACGTTTGTTGAAGTCTTGTTTACCAAAGACTTCCCAACTTTGCTAGTCAACCGCAGAAGTTAGATTTTCACAGGGAAATTTATGAATAATTAATAAGATTTCATTGTAATAATGAACGGTACTGAAAACAGTTTTCGAGGATTTTACACAACAACAGTTGTTATTGTTACGAACAAATTATACATTTGAAATTGGAAGTTTGATTTTGTTGTTTCGGCAACTGTTGTTTGTCGTAGAAGCGGTTCACACCGGAAAGCGACGCGACGGTCACTGGCTGGACTGCGCGGCGCAACTCGACGACACCGCGAGATTTTTTTGAGATCTGAAATAAGTATTTATTTTTTTAGCGTAGTAAATAAAGTTTTATACCGGGTGTAAGGGACGGCAGCGTACCGAATATTGATAGGGGTTACTCAGCCAACGAAACTGAACAACTTTCACCAGAATTTCCTAGTTTCAGGAAACGAAAATAAAAATTTCGCTTTTCTATACGGGGTGTAAGGGACAGCGTCCCGCAAACTGATAGGGGTTGCTCAGACAACCAAACTGAACAACTATCACCGGGAATTTTTTTCAGGAAATGAAAAAAAAAATTTGCTTTTTCATACAAAGTGACCGCCTCGATCCGACAATTTGTATGGAAAAGCAAAATTTTTTTTTCATTTCCTGAAAAAAAATCCTGGTGATAGTTGTTCAGTTTCGTTGACTGAGCAACCCCTATAAGTTTGCGGGACGCTGTCCCTTACACCCGGTATAGGTGTCATCAAGGTGGTCACTTTGTATGAAAGTTTTTTTTATTGCCTGAAAGAATTTCATGGTGAAAGTTGTTTAGTTTCGTTGACTGAGCAACCCCTATCACAGTATTCAGTACGATGTCCCTTACACCCCGTATAATACCAAGCTCTCGCGTCGCGTCGCTTTTCGGTGCGAGCTGACCCCATGAAATCGCGTGAACACATTTATAATGAACGAGCTAGCGCGACATGTCAGTTTCTATGGAAACACAACTTTGGGTTTCAGCAGACCGTAGACTCTATCGCGTTTCATGTTCAAGCCACATGTTATATAGTAGTAATATAGACCTAGGTCTACTGCTATATAGTATGGGCAAAGTAGGATACTCTGGTTAATGATCCATAATTTATTGTAAATTGTTCCTATTTTTTTTATTGTCATCTTTTCAAACTGATTAACAACAGTACGCTCCAAGTACTTACTCGGATATAATAATACTATAGTTTCTGGGATGGAATGAAAAACTTTCACCTAAATTAGAATAAAATTGTCTCAATCTTAAAAAAGGGTGTTTTTTTTACTAACTCATTAGGAAAGTGGGGATTCTCGCTCCATACAGGAATATAAACTTTTCCTCTCTCGCGATATTACGTGGTCTGTAAAAGGCTGTCACAAGATTGCCTATCTGACGAGACCCTAACATCCGCTTGGTAATTTCACTGCGAATGGGTGGCAACAGATGACGGAGAAGCTTTCGGTGATCAAAACAATACAAAGTCGGCCTTCGTTGTTAATTCTAAACAAACTGAGCCAGACTGGAATTATTCTCGGTCGTAAAAAATAACAGTGCGGCAGCCCAAGCCAGATACGGCCTCAGGCGGCTTAGTGGGACCGTCATTATTTTATCTTACTTTTTTGGAAATAGCTTCATGCTCAGTAGATTATGACTACAATCTATCAAGCTATTATTGTAGAGTATTACATTTTCTTACATAATATTATTTAATAGTTACTAGGTTTTTGGTCCATGGTTTGCTCTTGACATCATATTTTTGCCATGTACATACGTACGATGGTAAACAAGCGTAGGATCCGCCTAGTGGTAAAATTTTTACGCAGACTTTTTTTTTCAGCATAGGTTTATTGTAGGCGCTGCGTACCTAGATTATATACTAAATCCATCCCTGCCTTACGCCAGGTCCTCTGAGCTACCTTGCTTGCATAAAGTATAGCGCAATTATACAGAAACGTGTCATGCAACGCGTGCACTCACACAACAAAATTATCTATTTAAACACACGAGGGATTTTAGTGTCAGTAATAGCAGTGTAAACATAACCTAGTATTTTAAAGTACTACAGATTCTATTTATTTTATGAACCACGTGAGCGTGGCGATAAAAAGCCTTTTGTTTAACAGGTATTTGAGGGTATTTTTTTTTTTACTTTTTAAACTCATAGATAATCAGTGGTCTTTGCGTGCCACTCGAAAAATAAGTACACAGAAAGAGGGAGAAATTAGATACATAAAATTTGTTTTCAGCTGAACATGCAGACAGAACAGAGCTATCAGTACTACCGATATACTTCCTAGCTATAAAAAGTGATTTAATTACTTCGACGAGGCATGTTGCGGATTGCTTATCTGTATTTTTTTTCTTAATTTTTATTTTGAATTAAATAAATCTTAAAATTTAATTACACCTATAATATTACAGTGTAATTAAAAAGAACTGTAAAATGTCTCATTTGCAGGCAACCGTACTTTCCCTAACCACTCAAACTAGGTTGTCATGCTAAAATTGAAAATAAACGCTAACTTAGTAATCAGTAGTCTAGAAAGACCCGCCATAAATTGTATCCCGATTTATTGGCAGCCAGCCTGAGTCTTCTGACCGAGAGCCGAATTCCGAATTTATTTGCCAGATCTGACAATTTATTTTCATGACTCCCGCCATTTTATATGGCCATCAGCCACCACGCTTAATCCTATTACGACAGATGGAAGTTTCCCAGATTACCATTTAACGCGAAAATCTCTGCGAAAACTTATTACCGCTTCAGATGCCTTAAAATAATTTCTCACTTTTTTTCCTTGTGAGCACTTCGTTACG
>JARACY010001285.1:0-61999 GCA_029255725.1 Scrobipalpa atriplicella | reverse complement strand
GCTAGGGGGAAATTATCTGTGCCTATGTCTAGGCATGTTTAGGATACCTAAAAAATTGCAAGTAATATTAAAAATTTCCGATTTTCAATGCTTTCCATGCCGATGCTGAGCTGAATTGAATACCGAGTCTTGAAGTATACCAATCAAACTCGAATTCAGACGTATCGAAGTATGAAAGCCTGCTTGTTAGCTCTCTTTCTAGGTAGCCTTTCAGTTCGGTCTTTTCATTGGGTTACATAAAGTTGTTCTGTGGCATTCATTCAAATAAAATGTTTTCCACATTGAAAAAAGCCTGCTTCTCTACGGTCTTTCGTAAAAACTTCAAAGTTGAAAGTTACCGTTTGTTACAACAAACTTGTGGTTAAACAATGCATTTAAATGTTCACAGCTTAACCGCTGGTTTAGTGTTAGCAACAAATTTCCCTTCACCGTACTCTGTCAATCTGTAAAATTTAACATTTTGGGTCTTTTGACCCTGGGACTTCGATATGGTGGCAAAGGTGTTTTTTCAACGAAGGACAATAATTTTGACTTTTTGTCCCTAGTTTCGTTGTGTTCACTTTAAGGTAATAAAATAACTGTATCCGTAATTATTGACTGTAAATAAAACTAGTTTAAGTCCGTTGGCGAGCTTAAAAACTGTGACATTCGGCTTAGGTTACGGTAAGATAGGTTCTAATCTGACAACACAACGATAATCGATATTCCCGTTCAATCTCCAATGAAAATTCTCCCCCAATATCCGTGAAATTTTCAGTCGACTGAACCTTTTTCTACATTGTATCCGCAGTACCAGTACTGCTGTCGATTCTGTGCCTTTACATCGGAAAAAGCTTGACGTTCCGGCCAGATACGTATATTGCTTCTAGTCTATTGAGTCCGTATAAAGGACTTAGTCGACCAGAAATAAAGGGATCGCAACGTACCTGTACCTACTCTACTTAGGCTCGTATTAATAAAGCGATCTCAAGTTTGAGAGCGATATCAAGTATGGATTTGACCGGTCGTTTTGTACTGAAGTGACATTTCTGATACGAACTCAAACTCGCTGTCACTCTTGAGAGCTGATTATAAATACGGGCCTTAGGTACTCCTGAACAGACATTAATACATTCTGTAAAAATATGTCACTCGATTGTAAGGTCTTGTCTTCGGCCGGTCGATGATGCTGCGATGCAATTAATGCGATTGTACGGTGAAAATATGTTTAGACACATCGCATGATTGCATGATCTTCAATAGGACATTCAATAGATATTATATCATAGCTGTTTTTCTTCGGAAGGTCGCATCACCGCAAGCCTGATAATAATATGCACAAAGAAATAATTGCACGATTTACTTACGGAATCTATAGTACCTATTCCAAACTAAGTATTTTATAAATTCAACCGAGTACAAGGTTTCCTCTCCACTTTGAATCGAACATACGCCCTCAGACCACAGTGAATTTGGAGAAAGAAACCCTTGTCCGCCACGACACGATATGCCATCCATCCCTTCGTCCCGATATCCCTTCGTCTTAGGGTCCCTTCGTCTCGTGATCCCAAGGGAGCGTTCGGCTCTCCTGCGATTGATTTCGATCCAATTTGTTTTGGAATAAAACCGCCCAAACCACGGGTATGTATGAATTACAAAAATCTGTGTTGTATGTTGATCAAATCCACGGCTTTACAGCGTAGCAGGCAGGGTACCGTCGATTTTGCTGTGAACCACATTTTAACGGAAGAAAATCCCGGTCTTCATTTTTTTATTCCGTCCCTTCCTTCGTCTTATGATCCCAAGGGAGCGTTCGTGTTCGGCTCTCCTGCGATTGATTTTTATCCAATTTGTTTTGTCCTAATAAAACAGCAAGCTTTAATGCCCAAACCGCTCTGTTGTGTGTAGGAGCAAACAAATACAACCACGTACCCACGTCAATAATGAGAACTGAATATTTAGGTTTACAATCAGCCCATGCATGTATACATGGTATACCCTGTTCCTACTAACTACGTCTCTGACTTGTAGGTAGATTCAATTAACCAAAATTTTGTACCTAATATTGTCCGCCTCTATTGACGTGGGTACGTGGTTGTATTTGTTTGCTCCTACACACAACAGAGCGGTTTGGGCATTAAAGCTTGCTGTTTTATTAGGACAAAACAAATTGGATAAAAATCAATCGCAGGAGAGCCGAACACGAACGCTCCCTTGGGATCATAAGACGAAGGAAGGGACGGAATAAAAAAATGAAGACCGGGATTTTCTTCCGTTAAAATGTGGTTCACAGCAAAATCGACGGTACCCTGCCTGCTACGCTGTAAAGCCGTGGATTTGATCAACATACAACACAGATTTTTGTAATTCATACATACCCGTGGTTTGGGCGGTTTTATTCCAAAACAAATTGGATCGAAATCAATCGCAGGAGAGCCGAACGCTCCCTTGGGATCACGAGACGAAGGGACCCTAAGACGAAGGGATATCGGGACGAAGGGATGGATGGCATATCGTGTCGTGGCGGACAAGGGTTTCTTTCTCCAAATTCACTGTGGTCTGAGGGCGTATGTTCGATTCAAAGTGGAGAGGAAACCTTGTACTCGGTTGAATTTATAAAATACTTAGTTTGGAATAGGTACTATAGATTCCGTAAGTAAATCGTGCAATTATTTCTTTGTGCATATTATTATCAGGCTTGCGGTGATGCGACCTTCCGAAGAAAAACAGCTATGATATAATATCTATTGAATGTCCTATTGAAGATCATGCAATCATGCGATGTGTCTAAACATATTTTCACCGTACAATCGCATTAATTGCATCGCAGCATCATCGACCGGCCGAAGACAAGACCTTACAATCGAGTGACATATTTTTACAGAATGTATTAATGTCTGTTCAGGAGTACCTAAGGCCCGTATTTATAATCAGCTCTCAAGAGTGACAGCGAGTTTGAGTTCGTATCAGAAATGTCACTTCAGTACAAAACGACCGGTCAAATCCATACTTGATATCGCTCTCAAACTTGAGATCGCTTTATTAATACGAGCCTAAGTAGAGTAGGTACAGGTACGTTGCGATCCCTTTATTTCTGGTCGACTAAGTCCTTTATACGGACTCAATAGACTAGAAGCAATATACGTATCTGGCCGGAACGTCAAGCTTTTTCCGATGTAAAGGCACAGAATCGACAGCAGTACTGGTACTGCGGATACAATGTAGAAAAAGGTTCAGTCGACTGAAAATTTCACGGATATTGGGGGAGAATTTTCATTGGAGATTGAACGGGAATATCGATTATCGTTGTGTTGTCAGATTAGAACCTATCTTACCGTAACCTAAGCCGAATGTCACAGTTTTTAAGCTCGCCAACGGACTTAAACTAGTTTTATTTACAGTCAATAATTACGGATACAGTTATTTTATTACCTTAAAGTGAACACAACGAAACTAGGGACAAAAAGTCAAAATTATTGTCCTTCGTTGAAAAAACACCTTTGCCACCATATCGAAGTCCCAGGGTCAAAAGACCCAAAATGTTAAATTTTACAGATTGACAGAGTACGGTGAAGGGAAATTTGTTGCTAACACTAAACCAGCGGTTAAGCTGTGAACATTTAAATGCATTGTTTAACCACAAGTTTGTTGTAACAAACGGTAACTTTCAACTTTGAAGTTTTTACGAAAGACCGTAGAGAAGCAGGCTTTTTTCAATGTGGAAAACATTTTATTTGAATGAATGCCACAGAACAACTTTATGTAACCCAATGAAAAGACCGAACTGAAAGGCTACCTAGAAAGAGAGCTAACAAGCAGGCTTTCATACTTCGATACGTCTGAATTCGAGTTTGATTGGTATACTTCAAGACTCGGTATTCAATTCAGCTCAGCATCGGCATGGAAAGCATTGAAAATCGGAAATTTTTAATATTACTTGCAATTTTTTAGGTATCCTAAACATGCCTAGACATAGGCACAGATAATTTCCCCCTAGCTAAGTTTATGCCTATGTACCTGTATCTCTAAGCTTTGGTACAGGTATTTCTCCCTTAGTTACAGAGCACGAAAATTCCCCGGAGGTGAACTTAGAAAGTCTCTAAGCCTTTTCTATACAATATACCTACATCTACTAGGTATACAACAAAGGCTAGGAGAGGTACAGGAAATTCAATCCCAAAAGGGCATATCCTTTTAAACGAATAGGTCCCTGCAAAGTGCCTTGTTATGTAAAGCTGCTCTCTTCTTTTTCTGTCGCCCTGGTACTGGTAGTGCGATGTAGTCTTGCTTTAAGTATTCCAGGAATAAGACTTTCTATTTTCAAGTCTAGGAACTCAATATGTCTGGTATTTTTTTAAAGGGATTTGAGTCTTAACAGTTTTACAGCGCTTGACGCTCTGCCTGCCCCCTATCTCCCGTGATAGGTAACAGACTATCCTGTTCCAATTTAGGAGCAGTTAAGTATTTTAAATAGAGGAAATACTATAAATTACATATATCTAGTACGGTAAAATCAGTGTGATTATTTTGGTAACCACCGCGCACGTTTTAAGATTGGCAACGTTTCACTAGTTTATAATAATAGGTACTACCTAACCTATCTAAAATGGCTGAAGATTTCACCTTTCAATATATTTTTTAATTCAGGGTAAGATGGCGGCTACCTTGAAACAATTCTGTTGAGTCTCCACGTAAAGTAGGTAAATGCTCTAATTGGATTGATTGAAACAAACGCAATTATACTAATACTTCTGACTTTAGCAACAATGTTGATACTGATTGAATCACCGGTAGGGTAGGATGACTCGTACCTGTTTTATGATTTTACTAGTTTACAATACTTGAAACTATACCTACTATGCATTTTATTTACTGGTGATAATGATAACAAACTGCTTTCCACACGAAACATAGGGCAAAATAATAAATACTGATGCTCTGATTAAAAGATACAGATGATGTGATTTTATTTATTTAAAATGGTGCTTAGCTTTATCAATAAATAACATATTATTGTTTTGGAAAAGACATGGACTCCATTAACCATTTCCTGTACCTAGGTTGCCTGGAAGAGATTGCCACTTAGCAATAAGGCCGCCTATATGTACACTAATATTCTTTGTTCGTTGTTTATGTATGTGTTTTATTAAGTGTGTTATAAAGTATATTGTATTGTATTGTATGGACTTCTATTTTATGTTACTCCGCCAATTGTGGGTATCCCAGAAAGAAATGCTTACTTATAACAATATTGCAATAAGTTCTGAAGCCTAGCCGTTTGGTCATATGATCATATCATAGCCCTCATTCCGGCTCGAATCCCTAAAACATTATTTCCTTAGAAAAAGCGTGCTGACGTCATCAAATTTTTGATTGGGATTTGGAGAGAGTCTAGATTGGTTTCGGGTACGTTCAAAATTTTCTTAGTCCGATTTGATAGCAGTTCGCCGTTCCGTCCTCTGAGTACTTTGAAGTATAGGATTGCTGTCATTGTACTTTTTTCTAAGAACTTCCTTTTCTACAAAACATCCAATAAACAAACATTTCTTCTTCTTATATTTCAAAGTAGTTTACATTACTGTTTTCGTTAAGAGCTTCTTGGAAGCTCTCGAGGAAAACAATTAATTGAAACGAAAATACAGGGTGTAAGAGACAGCTTCCCGCAAACTGATATACTAATACGGGGTTGTCAAAAAAACTGAACAACTTTCACAAAGTAAATTCTTCTTGGAAATGAAAGAAAAAATGTTTTGATTTCCCCATACAAAATGAGCACCTCAATCCAACAATTTGCAAGAGGCTTTAAATGAATATTCCCGTGGAAATGAAGGTTTTGCCGCGGTGACAAGTAGCCTTTGTCCTATTCCAGGTCCTAAGCTTTAGGTATGTGCGCCAAGTTTCATCCCAATCCGTCCAGAGGTTGAAACGTGATTGAGTAACAATCGCATTTTATAGTTATTAATAGGAATTCCGAAAAAAAAAACGGGTGAAAGTTGTTCAGTTCCGTTGACTGAGTAATCCCTTACGGTTTATAGGAAGCTGTCCTTTACACCCTTTATACGGCAGACGGGATTGTTTTACAATTCCTTCAAGCACAAACAATTTATAAAACTAAGTTCCGTAGACAACAGTCTTTAAATAGGGGTTCCTTAGAAGTTGAACAAGGAAAAGTTTTTGATGAATTATACTTACAGATGTAAATAAATGACTTTCTGTTGAGTCAAGGTCACAGGAAAACTCGGAAAAAGTATAAGTCACTACTCAAAAAAATTGCGTAGAGACAAAGTAGACAATAACAAATTCCATGTAAATGTGCAAAACTAAGATTTCGCACGATGCAAGCGGACGGACGTCTAACAAAGATGCCGAAATACTATGGTTTCAAATAAACTAAGGTAGAAATCAACGCCCTAAGACCAATAGAATTAGTACAAATGAGAATAACAAATTACATGAAAACAGATGTGATAATTCCGTAAATAAAATCAAACAAAAAAGTGGCCTACTTTACTTTAGCCAGCCAGCAGCCGCAGTCTTACATTAAAATACTAATTTTATAGCAAAACCAAGACTTACAACAATGTACGGAATCTTTCATACTTTGTAGCCATTTCGTGCTACTACCAGCTATTTTGCTACACATTTTTTATTATTGTTTCTTTCTTTACTGCCGAGTAATAAATCCCGTTTAATTTCTATTGTTTTCTTTTATCTGCACGTTTACGGCTCAATTTCCTGATTTTATTGCTCGAAAGCAGATATTGCCGATAGAGGCCGAACGGTGAATTGTACACTGATTATTATGTACCCCTATAAATGAAATGGGAACGATGATTCAAAATGATAATTAAGTATATTAATGGTACAGTTCGTGATGTAACTTAATACAACAAAATTTAAATTAAATTAGTAGTCTAATAAACCTGGACATTAACTGTTTGTCTATGTTCAACTCAATTTTTATTTTTTTTCGTGTCTTTGATTCCAGTTGCGTGAATATAGGAAGATATAAATTATTAGGTTTCCGAACCCAATGTTATAAAAATCAAACTCAATCGAATCTAAATGCCATTCAAAATTTTCAGTCACGGCGAATAGAATTTTATTTTGGCTTTTAACGCTCTGCTTTACCCGTAATGTATACCGTCGTGATTTCACGTATGAATATTCCATTAACACACAGTACTCTAGTATATCATTAGACCATACTTTTAACTTCCATGCTGGCCTGGGAGTGATAGAAAAACATAGAATGTGCCAGCTGCATCTCCTCCCGGGCATGCTGTAAAAATCAGCTAAGGGATTCGAGGGTTTCAGTATTGTAATTTAGGCGATGGGCTGACAACCTGTCACTATAGCAATATACAGATCAATCTGGAATAACCCTCAAAACTTGTCAGACGTGGCGGAACTACCTTTTTTTTTAGGTCGTTTACGCTCTGCCTACCCCATTAGGGATAAAGGCGTGATTATATGTATGTATGTATGTATACTTTTAACAACGTATAAAGTATAGTTTGTAAGTACCTACCTACTTAGTTAAGTATGACTAACGGCTTTAACCAGCAAATGGTAACTGTACTTGCAACAGTTAATCCGGTGGTTCAACTTAAACCAATTTTGATGGTGTAATTTGATTTGGATTAACCGTGTTTGCCGGTTTCATGTTACTACCATTGACATGGTAGTAGAAGGTACTTACGTTAAAAGTAACGTAAGTGAAGCTATATGACGGTCGGGTTCGGTCTTTTCAGTGCAAAATCTGTTTTTTTTTTTCTAGATTTGCAAAGAATACCTCTTCCTTTATTCGAAGGCCTTGGGCTTATATAATTCAAGCTTATGAGTTGTTGATTTTTTGTTGTTGTTCGTACTTTGTTCTGTCTAAGCTCTTAGCGAGTCTATTTGCTCTCGTAAATATGACAAAATAAATACGAACAGGAAGTTAGACAAAAGACTCTAAAGTTGCCTAAGACTTGCGAATAAACAGACATTCAATACAGTCATCTCTATTTACACTTGGCGGGTTTTAACGATTCACTGTTTGGCGAATTACGAGGTATCCATTCTTTATCCATTGAATATTTTATTTTTGAATTAACTATTTTGATATTATTTGATTTGACGATGGACTAAGCTTATCTAGAAGCTTCAAGTACATTATGTAAATCCTACTTCCATTTCCAACATGTTTTCTGCATTGGATCTTGAATTTTTCTTTCTTCATTAAGTAATCGTATATATAAGTATCGACATAAAATTATTATACTTTTGAACGACCAACGATGTTATTATTTTTTGGCATTATAATTTTTTTTAGGGTATAGGTACCCAGTGTTTGAACACCACATGAAACATTCTTCATCTTACGTTTTGTCCCGAATATCGTCCGTATATTTTATAGATCATGCGTTCTAAAGAATCATATTTCAAACGATCAATGTACCTCGTAGTTTCTTTGTCCAGATGTGTCGAGTAGTGAGGCCTTAGGAGAGACAAACGTAGGAAACTTATTGCATAGAATAGTGTATAGTGTGACGGGGTGAATGACCGCTGCAGTCTGCTTCATACCTTCACGGAGGAGACGTCTTGAGGAATGTTTGTGTGCGAAAATATTGAGACTTTTTGAAATATGAGATGTTTGAGGAATGGTGTTTTCGTTTGTAATATTCTTTTGTTTTGAATAAAATGCTTTACCAAGGCTGCTCATGATAACGTACCTACCTTACAAAAAAACCACACTTGCTACTGAAATTCAAAATCAAATAATTTTAAGCATGAGTACCTACCTACCTAACTTTACCAGCCGAAGCACAGGCCGAAGTTAATATTTTGGCATAAGGATCTATCCATAATTTTATAAAAACCTCTAGAAGGTGCAACAAAGCCCATCTGATTTGATTTGTGCTGATTTTCTCAAAGTTCAAGTAACCTTTGTTAAATTAAAAAAAAATATACATTTCAACAAACGTTCGATAACGCACAACCAGTAGCCACTTCAAACCCTACATCAGAATATAAACAAAAAGCCGTTGCGCATTTCGTCAGCTTCTGCGGTTTGCCATAAAACTGATGTATTGCTGTACCTATTGCGTCATATTGCAACTATAGTGTTCAACAAAAAGTAATTTGACTTTTTGAATTTCTTTGTTCCGAAGAGTTACTTTACTTGTAAAATATTGTAATGATGAAATATTCCGTTTGCAATGGGACCACTGTAGTAAAGGCTACAAATGAGACAAAGTCTACATTTGGTGTAACTTTGCTTAATCAGATGCCAAATTAATTAAAAGGTCAAAGGTACTAGCACACTCCCACACACCCTACAGTCAATACATTAGAAGAGGGAGGGACGATTCGGTGTATTGCAATTCGCCTTGTTAAAAAAAATAACTTATTTATTTTATATTTTTTTCTGAATCTTTACGTAATTTTAAAAAAAACTAATTTCATGGATTTCGATTTTAGATCAGCATTTTTATTTTATAACGCGTGACGTCACAACGTAACATAAGATTTGGTTTCTTGTGTAGAATAAAAACTATTTGTGCTATGTCTTTTATAATAGCAGTGAAATAACAACGGTAGGGCACATTAATTTCACTGCTATTTTATTTTAATATTATTTTTTAAAAATTACGTAAAGATTCAGAAAAAAAAAAAAAGTTTTTTTTTTAACAAGGCGAATTTGGGCGTTCAGCGGACAGTCTCACTACAACCAGCAGTGAACCATTATTGCATCCCCTCTGAAATGTCCCTCAAAATTTACCAGACGTGGCGAAAGCGACTTCTGTAAAGCCATTGACGGCCTGCCTCTATCTCTTAAGAAAAATCTAGATTGATTGTTATTAATCTATGTAGTCTATAGGGCCGTTAAGTGGAGAGGCAATGATTCTATTCGCACTGATTTTAGATATGTTATTTTATTATTGTGTAGGAATACACAATCAAAGAAATAAGCCAAGTTATTTAGGTGCCCCATACGCTGGCCTGACCTTTAAAACCGTTACTTACTTCTTATTAGCAAAGGTTTAAGAATTTCACACTCTACCTTGAATGGTCTTTTGCATCTATGCATAATATATTTGCAAATTAGTTATTATATTAAACACATTTTGAATTCATAAAAAAACTTTATTATTTCCCATATTTTAAAAGTAAAAGTAGGTAGTAGAACCAGGGTACGTTAGCCAGAATTTTATGTTTTCCCCTATCTATGCTGCAGATTTTTTTTTAATCTGATTGTCAACTGATGCTGTGTGTTGTACTTTGCTGTGCTTATGCCTATTGCATAGGTAACTAATATTTGTTTATTGTAAGTAATTTGTATTTTATACGACTGCATCTGTCCCAGCATGTCCCATTTTTTTTTATTTAAACGCAGACGATGCTTCTGACGAATTATGATGATGCTATGCGGCTCTACAAATGTTCGTAACCTATTTAGAAATACCGCCAAATAACCCATTACAACCATGACTCATTCACACAAAAAACTGTACAAATACAATCGTCTAACTCACATTTGGCGGCAGTTCATCGACTCTTTAGTAGTGAGTAGTTCTCTTTCCCTTGCGTAATGTGGTCATGTCAGCACGATTGTTATGTCTGCCACCGGGCTGGCTATCGATGTGTTTTGTACTTAATTCGATTGTACAGGGTGTAAGTATTATTGCCGTGACATTTATATACAAATACTTGCTTTTCGTCCCACAGTTTTACACAGATAAATGAGCTTTCCCGTGGAGATGAGCTACTTTTCTCTCATCGAAATACCACGTGAAAACAAATACTTTATTCCCGTGGGAATAACAAATTTTTCCGCACTATAAAGTCACACAGGTACCCTTTTCAGGTTACAATCTATCATCCTGCCCAGCCTGACAAATTTCACCAGAGTTCATCCAGCTTTTTAGGCGTGAAAGAGCAGCTTGCAGACAAACAGATTTTTTTTTCTAGTACCTAATGAGCAGATAAGAAATAAACTTCATTTATCCAGTTTGAGTAACGATACCATAACAGGAAAGCTTTAGTGTCAATCCCGTAATTTTACGACCAAGAGACGTAAGAAGGAATAAGTTTCTTTAGCACATTATCAACATGGCCACATGCTGTTTTTATCGGACACATTTGTCCTAATGGCAGCTTGTTACCGTATTTAGTCATTTAAGCAAACGTGTTAAACTACCGCGCTTAGAGACAGCCTTGAAAGGTAATGTTGAACCTAAATCATACACACACGTTGTATAATGTATGGTTTTAAACTTTATGGACGTGCGTTGTTTAGACAAATAAATAGGAACTTCATAGTTCGTTTAGGTACAATGAATCACTTACTACATATTGATATCTAAATAAAAACTGTGAAAGAAAACCGCAGTTGAAAAATACAGAACAAAAACTACAGGTACACGGCAACCCAAAACTGGTAACAAACCTAGACCCGTATTTATAATTAGCTCTCAAGAATGACAGCGAGTTTGAGTTCGTATCAGAAATGTCATTTCTGATACGAACTCAAATTTGCTGTCACTCTTGAGAGCTGATTATAAATACGGGCCTTAATGATGCCTATTGTCGGCCAACACAGACTGAAGTGTGTAGTATGCCTGTATGCTCTGCAGCGTGTGAAGCTATGACACGCAAATTAATTAACACCCTGTTATTTTCTACCCAAACTCAAATCTTGTATTGTTATATGAGATAACATTAATTATATACTACTTATTTTTTCTTAAATAAATTCAAATTATAAATACGAAGCAAACACCGAAACTCAATGCAAATATAAATAGAATATGATTTTGTTTCTAGCAAATTAAACTAAAAAGATCAAAGAAATATGGTAGTTTTTATCTCACTCTATAAAAATATACTGGGTTATTGGTTTTACAACGCGCTTGGAGCGAACCGATTTATTTTCATTAACAGCTGAGATCGCAAAATTAATGAAAGATATTAAGAAAAATGTTATTTTAACGAGTAATATATTTCATTCTACACTTTTTTAACGTGGCAAAATATTAGCTTCAATTAGCTTGACGTTTTAATAAAAATGCGTAGGTGATAAGTATTTTCAGCAAATCAGTTTGAATTCTAAGAAAAGCAAGATATAGATAGACACAGAAAAGTTTTACACATCCAAGCTTACTAAACAAGTTTTAGTTTTAAGTAGTACTTAAGAAAATAAAGATTAAGAACTTTTTTACGCCCTAAGCTCAAACTGGTTAAAACATCATTACGAAATTTCCTAAAAATACCAACGAATACAGAAAACTATCGCTTGACCTCACAGCGCCTTCTGAGGCCCGTATTTATAATCATCTCTCAAGAGTGACAGCGAGTTTGAGTTTGAATCAGAAATGTCATTTCAGTACAAAACGGCCTGTCAAATCCACACTTAATATTGGTCTCAAACTTGAGATCGCTTTATAAATACGAGCCTGAGTTTTTGTACAAAAATCTCTTTCGTTTTATTGCGAAGCGCATTAGAGGAATTACAGAATTACGTCCAAAAGCTTTGGCTAAAAGCGCAACGTCACTCGATGACTGAGAGAAAAAATAAGTAAAGCTCAGCTTGGGATTTCATCTCAAAGGTTTCGGTTATTTATTCACGGAGAAACGATCAATAAACTGATTAGCTTTGCTTCTTTCTAACTTGTTTTTTTATTTAAGTAGACGTGGAGGTTATTTTTTGATTAAGCTTTAGTAAAACGAGAAAGACTGCATTTGCAAAGGACATTTTTGTCAATAATAAAAATAAAAGTTCTTAAAATTGTTAAATATGTCAATTATAGGTCTTCAAATCTGAAATTGACAACTAATGTTTGGAATTCATATATTTTTAATGTAAATTCAAATAAAATAGCTCCAAGTGTGTGGCACTTTGATAAAGTGTGGCATTAACTAAGTACCAAGAATATTTTCAAAAGCACGCGAGATAACAATTAGGTCCATTATTTTATATCCATGATGTACAGTTGCTTCCAAACGCAGAACAGCGTATTTTCAGCAAATTACATAACTATCTAACAATGGGACGAAACATGAGATAATTTCGTTTGACGCACGTCAGGGTACGTATCCATATCTACAATGGAAACATGCTCCCGACCACAAAATAGTGTTGCGGGGTGGGTGAGGGTTAGCTAATATTTTTGATACCTGTTACTTTTTAAATAATTACACGACAATGATGCGGGCAGAGTTACTCCATACGTTCTCGTGATATAAGTTTTTGAAAGTAGAATTCATATGATTTATTTTAAAATAAAAAATTTACTTACACAATTAATAGGATTAGCTGCGAAGTACATTCGTGAGCTTAAACAGGCAATTACTAGCAGCGAAGTACGGATACTTACCTGTAACAAAAGACAATAAATTATTAATTTTCAATAAAACAGAATTGTTATTATAGTCAACTAATCATTAACTATCTAATTTTACTAGAAACATACCTACTCAAAATATTGAAAATAGGCATACATTAATAATAAACTAAGTTCTACAGCGGCTGATATATTTAGTATAACTTTCTCCAATTTATTTTCAACATTTATGAATAAAAAACGAATTATTAAAAAAACTATATGTGTAAAAAAAGAGGATTTAGTTTTCATGAGAACTTGAAAACTAACTAATCGTACTAATTTAATTTATTAACCTCAAATGGGAGTAAGAAGTATCCAATCAGTTTTTATTTGTAACCGATTTACTACTTACCTGTTACTGTTACCATCCTCCCATCTCCAGACCGCAACGGAACAAAACCAAGCAAATTGCCCCCAGATTCCTACCGTTTAACCTTTAACACGTTTGAACAGAGTTTAAATTCCTGTAAAACATTACAATGGTCCTTTTACCAAGAGGGTTTTGCATATCAAGTGCTCTTTATACGGTTGTAATAGAGGTGAATTTTACGTGTTGAAGTTGGTAAGTGTTGGTACTTAAGGACATTCCGATAGTTAGTTGTCTGGATGTTTAGGCATCCTTGCATCCTTGACGAGAAGTGTGGGGACACACATTTTAATTGAAGAAAAATGTGGTCAAGTGTGCGGTTGAGTTTTTTTCTGCGGGTTCCTAAGGTTCTTCCATGCTGGACTGGGAGTGATAGAATAACATAGAATGTGCCAGCTGCATCTCCTCCCGGGCATGCTGTAAAAACCAGCTAAGGGATTCGAGGGTTTCAGTTCATTGCAATTTAGGCGATGGGCTGACAACCTGTCACTATAGCAATATATATAATCATCTAAACATTACCCTCAAAACTTGTCAGACGTGGCAGAACGACCTTTTTTTTTTAGGTGTTTTTTGCTCTGCCCACCCCATTAGGGATAAAGGCGTGATTATATGTATGTATGTATGTTCCTAAGGTTTGGTTTTGCTTGATATGGATTGTAATATCGTTGGCTGAATGTAAGCGACTAAATTAATAAAAAAAAAACTGAAATATCTCTTAGAGAATTTCATGTACGGGAAAATCACTTTTTGATCAATTTCAGTCAGACTTTGTCTCGGCCATCTCTGCTAGAGTCAAAAGAAAACCCATCGCAATTAAATTCAAACAGATAAAAATTACTAGATTAACTGATATTATTTGGTAAGGAAGTGTATTCCTTACTAAGTTTGACCCTTGAAGAAAGTTGTTCAAATAAGTTATATAAATAAGATATATATAATCAAACCATTCTATTATTCATTTTACTTTTTATCGGGTCTATTCGCGATAGATTTTGGTGGTAAATCATAGGAATTTAAAATAAAATAAAATAGGAATATAAAAGTAAAATGAGTATAAATAATCGCGAGTGCTTAAAAAGTTACATTCTATTATTTTTCTTGTAATCCCAACGTGAATTCGAGATCGAGAACCCTAAATATTGTTATACAGCTGATCTATTAATAGGCTAAACTACTGCAATTATATTTTTTATTGTGTTTACTCTACAGCACAGTAACAGTGAGCAACATAGTAACACTATGGCCCGTATTTATAATCAGCACTCAAGAGTGACAGCTAGTTTGAGTTCGTATCAGAAATGTCATTTCAGTACAAAACGACCTGTCAAATCCATACTTAATATCGATCTCAATCTTGAGATCGCTTTATAAATACGAGCCTATAAGCCGGTGAAAACTTGTTCAAGGTGCATTATACAGTTTGAATTTATACACGCACGAAGTCTTCATTTTCTTGTATCGTATGGATAGAGTCAGTGACACAAAGAACTGAAGTCACAGTTTTAGCAAGCTTTTACCCAGAATTTTCAACAACTTTGTGCAAATGAATTTAGTAGGTCCTTTCTTGAACTGATCAACACCCTGCACATAATAAGTAAAGTCAAGTAACTGCACCTATTATCTGTAATACCTGCACCACTCCAACCATGCCTGAAGGGCTACAATACCATGATAGCCCCAGACCCCAGTACAGCCCGGAACGCGTTATTAAAATACACGAATAGCACTCTACGAGTAGACCACTATAGAAAAACCATCTTTAATTAGAATCACAAAATTCTCTACCCGAACAAAGAAAGCTCCCCTCGCTACGCATCACACCGTCACGCGTCAATCCCACATAATAAATGCACCGAGAGAGCAATAAAGATTTTATCACAAGTGTAGGGTGTGATTGATGCCACACAGACTTTAAGTTACGAGGTACAACCACGAAAAAAAAATACAAACAGTCACGCCTGTATGCCTTACGGGATAGACAGAGCGTCACGCGTCAATCCCACGTAATAAATGCACCGAGAGAGCGATAAAGATTTTATCACAAGTGTGGGGTGTGATTGATGCCACACAGACTTTAAATTACGAAGTTCAAACACGAAAAAAAGGGAATAGCTGTGTTTTCATACTGGAACGATCCTAAAAACTACTTATTACCTACTACATCAACCGCAACAATATACTTCTTGACATGGACCCAATCGTATGGTGATTGTCATACTCATCTCACCACGTATTGCATGCGAGTTTGAGCTCAGTGCAATGCAAGATGTTATATTCTAAAGAAGCAATAAGAGATAGTATGATTTTACAATACCCACAAGAAGATTCGATCTGACTACCACTACTATACCTACTTACCACTCAGGACAATGTTTGGTACTGGAACGATCTAACAACTGAAGTTCTCCTTTATGGTACCTAATTATGGCACCATGATACTAAGGCTAAATGGATTTTGGTATTTCGGTGTACATTATTGTTTCGTGAAGATCATATCAGCAGAGTTGCTTTTGTTATCCCAAATCACTAAAATTTAATACCGATGTTAGGCCCGTATTTATAATCAGCTCTCAAGAGTGACAGCGAGTTTGAGTTTGTATCAGAAATGTCATTTCAGTACAAAACGATCTGTCAAATCCATACTTAATATTGCTCTCAATCTTGAGATCGCTTTATTAATACGAGCCAATAAGGGATGCGTCTGAGTGAAGTAAACTTTATGGAGCCAATTTCATTGTTTTAGTAGTCACTGCCTGGTCCTCTGGACCTCAAACCAAAAATCTTAATTGAGTTTGCCTCGATTCGAAAAGAAGAAGTTGACTACTAGTACAAAGTTGCTACAATACAATTGTTTTTTTTTTCTGGATGTGGTTTTGTAAAAAACACCATTTCGATGTGTATAATGAATAGAATAGTTAATTGACCTGTATTCTATATTCTATAAATAGGAGGTTAGGTACTGGTGCAAATGCATTACGTGCAGGCCAGTGGGAAAAGCACTTAACTGATTGCACAAATTACATAGCTTGTACGGAACTGCGGAAGGAACTAAATAGTTTTCCTCTAACATTCAAGAAAAGAAATTGATGAGAATTTCTATGGTCTAAGGGAAAAGCACTTGGTGTCATTAGAAAGATACGAGTATTGGTAGCATCAAAGAACTGCTATTTGATTTGATAGCTTCCTTTACCATACCTACTATTCATCTGTCAACTTCTTAAGAAATACTTACAACATGTCATGATATTATCAATAAACACTTCATCTCCATACCAAATAAGGATGTTCACAACTCTTAAAATAACACATGACTTTAAAAGCTACTTTGAACATGACAGGCCAAAGATTAACAACCACTTAAACGCAGATAAGACGCTTCATAACTTCTGTGCACAATTCCAAGTTCCAAACACTCGACCATAGAGTACTCAAAGAATAATAATATACATACATGCATACATATACCTATAAAAATAGTCACGGCTGTTATCCCTCACGGTGTAGGGAAAACGTCTACGATCTTGGAAACCCTCGAATCCCTTATCTGAATTTTACAGCAAGCCCGGGAGGAAATGCAGCAGGCACGGCACATTCTTCGTTTTTCTATCACTCCCAGCCCAGTCCAGCATGAAAGAAGACTACAAAAACAATACGATATCTATAAATAAGCAGAAGATACTTCATAACTTCTCCGCACAATACCA
This sequence comes from Scrobipalpa atriplicella, assembly GCA_029255725.1. Lineage (NCBI taxonomy): Eukaryota > Metazoa > Arthropoda > Insecta > Lepidoptera > Gelechiidae > Scrobipalpa > Scrobipalpa atriplicella. The sequence continues at coordinate 44,576 of JARACY010001285.1, read as the reverse complement.
AGTTCCACTCGACCATAGAGCACTCAAAGAACAATAAAATATTTATACATAAACAGAAGCGACACTTCATACAATGAGTGTAAGGGCGTGGAACAATTCCCTTTGTCTCCGCATTTGGTGACAAACGCACGGCCATTCGAGTTTATTGTTCTGGAATCATAATGGCTGAACTTGCCGGGTTTAACTTGACCTCTGTGGGTCGGGTTGTGCTGGAAAAGGATAAATTAATATAACGAGAACTGATGAAATCGTGGCATTGTATGAAATTGGCATGATGTGCTACGAAAATCTTAACGAAGGAGCCCTAAAATAATAAAAACCCCTTCGAATGTTGCAAAGAAGAAAATGAAGAGCCTGCTACTAATAATTTAAATGCGAAAGTTTTATTCTTGATTCAATCCCGTCCCAACCTCTAGACGGATCAAGATTATACTTAACACCCATATAGGTTAGGTTAGATCCTGAAATAGGGTATAAGGTTTCTATTACCACGGGAAAATAATTAATTCCCACGAGAATCTCATTTAGCCGTGGGTGAAACCGAGGGTGGAAAGCTGTACGTCTGTACGAGCATATCAGATCGATTAAGAATTTGTCATACACAAAAGCTAACAAAGCCAGGACACTAGCTATATGATTTCCCCAAACTCATTAGTTCCCTAACTACATTGGCACTATAAAAACTGTATTGGCACTATAAAAAGTCTGCACAAGTAAAGTGGCCAACTCCATTGTTTAATTGATAAAAGCAATCGTTCTAAGTAACGGGTCGTTGAACTCCTTTTGACTCCACTCTGACCCTTCCACACCCTTTTGTTCGAGCTCTCTTTATATTCAATTCAAAGATATACAAGGAAATATATGCAGTAGTGTTACGAATAATTTATCTATCTACTATACGGTCTCTATAATAAGACGAGCACTCAAAGAGTTATATAGGCCCATATTTATAATCAGCTCTCAAGAGTGACAGCGAGTTTGAGTTCGTATCAGTACAAAACGACCTGTCAAATCCATACTTAATATTGCTCTCAATCTTGAGATCGCTTTATAAATACGAGCCAGAATATAACAAGAGAAAACCTAAGTCACCCGTGCAACATTTAGGTATTACGAATAGTTTTTCTTTATGGTCTCTACAATAAGACCAGCAGTCACATTGTAGTTTTCTAAGAGGTAGAAAATCTAAGTACCCCGTGAAAAAAAAAACGTCTCTATGTGCCGATAGCCATTTCAAAAATATAAGTATATATTTGATAAATTTTATATATTACGATATTTTTGATAAATTTTATTGATCTGGAAGAGACAGAACTAAATTAAAATCTGTCATATTAAGTTACACCTGTTTGTCAATACGAAGCATTAATAAATGTTCACGAAGTACCTATCCCGTAGGACAAAAATAACCCGCATTTAAAAAAGTTATTAAATATTCAAGAACAAAGAATTTAATAATAACATCACTCCGCACACTGGCGGAATGTGACAGTATAATATAAGGGTGGGTTCATAAAGGGGAGACAGACAGACAGACAGTTCGAAATACACTTGTTAAATAATAACGCATCGAACTGATGAAGCCCCACAGAATATAAACAGTTTAGAAATAGAAGTGGAATAGAAAACAGGAAAGCATTATGAGTCTACGTGACTCTACATAAATGAGAATGGAACACAGGAAGATGAACGCAAAACGTTAACATAATATTATAATAATATAACTGATGAATTATTGAACTCTGCACTACAGATATTTATTAAATGCACGTACACACGTAGACCATGTACACAAGTACATAATAGTATATTAGGCAACGAGGGAATAAAGCAGTGTCTAACGTCACGGGCAGCATATTGAATCCTGAGCGGAATGAAGGATTCTAGGATTAATTCCCGAGCGCAGCGAGGGAATTAAATCTTTAATTCCTGAGCGAAGCGAGGGAATTATGACAAGAATCCTGAATGTAGCGAGGGATTCAAGTCTGCCCAAGGCGAAGACACATTTATTCCCGAGGAGCATACTATATTTTACACACCTACTGCACAGATTACTTAGACGGTGGCAGGCGTCTGTAAGATAATAAAGCTCAGAAATATACCTAATCATGTAATATTGATACATAAATAAATATTGAAAACATACCAGAAGCAACAGATCCGAAAGTCAATTCACACTCACTGAACTACACTTCACGTTCACAATCCACTACCTACGTATTTTTCCAAAAAACGAATTGATCGTATTTAACATATTCAACATAAATAACAAAATACGATAAAATACTAGTCACAATGTCTTCTGGAGTCAAAATATTAATTTCACTCGACAATTTACGAAATGGAAGTAATAATCAATGAGAGAAAAACTTTTGCAAAATCAAACCGCGTTTTCTTTTTTTTAGTTTCTTTTTTTTATACAAAGCAAAGAGCACATACAGATAACTAGTCATACAGCCTTTTTACACTCGCCGGGAGGCGCAGAAGGCGAGTGTGGCAACAGTTTTAATACACACACAGCCATATTTTTTTTTTTCTGAAAATTATTTTCTTAGTAGTTCACATGACATTCCAAATTCAAATCACATAATAACCCTTGGGCTATTAAGGATTTCCATACAACTTTAAATCCCTTGGGATTATTTTCTTGCTTTAAACGCAAGTTCCTTGATACATTATGTTGATATAATAATGCAGAGGTGTGTAAATTTATTAAAACAACATTCAGTTGAATTGAGAACATACTTTTTGTAGACCGATAATAAAATAAAATCACTAGATAATTATAATGGTTATAGAAAGTTACCATAGATTTAGGCAAAATATATTTGGGTAGGTAATATAGGAGTCAATTTTGTAATGTGAAACCTAAATAAATTATTGTGTCAGATAATAAGCAACAATTTTTGTTCCAATTCTATTTCCTTCCGTTCTGTGCAACTCACACAAGACCCACATCGAAAGGAAAGCAATGAAAAACAAAACTAAAGCAAACACAATAAGGTTCAAATATGATTGCATCGTCGAATAGATTGGATAAGTGTCCGCGGGGGATATAATATAATTTCTGTTTTGATGACCGTTTCGTTATAGTGATTTACGGTATGTCACTTCCACATTATTATGTGTTTGTGTATTGTGGAATTTATGCACTGTGTTATGTTATGTGTTAGGGCACATATTACTAGGGTTTTACCCCAGAACTACGTAGGAACATAATAATAATAGACTACAATTCGACATGTTCTGTTATGTAGGTAGTACGTTTATCCAGTGGTATGTGCTTGTTAAGAAAAAACATTGAATCCGACTCCTATTAGAGCAATTTAAACTGTTACTCTTTCCATAATCTGAAATCAATTCTTCACTATCTCAAATAAAATCATAATGACAGTTCTTGGATACAAGAAATTTTATAAAATCAGATATATAGAAATCTCACATCAAATCTTTACCTACATATTTTTTATATTGTAGTGTTGAGAGATGTTTTCAAGTAGGTACTTAGGTGTTTGTATAAGTTGCCATCTTAAATATAACTTTGTCATCTTTGTGTAAAGAAGTTTGTGTAAAGGCTCGGAGTAGTTTGTGAAGCTTCTGGAAGTTTCCACCGAAGCTGTCTTGTAAAGAAGAAGTTGCTTTGAAAGCGTAACACTAGATGGCAGTGGGCTTACAGAAGTAGGATTCAAAGTGAAAACATGACAAGAAAATCATCTTTTTCGGACAAGGTAGAGCATCAACGACCTCCAGAATCGACACGTCTGACAAGTTAGACGTCCATGTATATTGCTATAGAGACAGTTGTCTCAGTTTGTAGGTTATACATAGGTGAGAAGGTTAGGTACAAACTGTGGTAGAGATCCCGATTATTCAGTAACATCCTGAATACAGAAAGTTTTCATAAAAACCTTGACGAACATTCAGGAAATTTTATATTTCAGTGAAAGTTTGTCCGCGATTACTGTTACAGGAATCCGGATAATTTCACGAACTTCTGAAAGAATTTTCATTATGTAGGTACTTTTCTTTACGGATGAGCTTCCTGTTTCTTGAAAGTTTATTTTTATTTGTTTTCTATCGTGAAATTTGTTGGTAATTTAGAAGATTCATAAAACTTTCGGTTTCTCCGGAATTTTCTTTCTTACCAAAAAATACCAGCTCGTTATCAGAAATCTTTCATGAAAAATGCCATCAAGTCTATTAGAATCTTGAATGGTTGATTGAACTGACATCTTTTGTTTCACATATGGGGTAGAAACATTTTCAATATTTCAAAACATCTCATATCGCAATACATCGTACATCAATTAATTAAATGCGAAATATTTAACTGAAGTCTTATTTACTTCGATGATAAATTAAACAATCTTGCAAAAACTATAAATATAATCCACATTACTTTTGACAAATTTCAATACAATTGACAATTCCATGAAATATGTATGACTATGGCATTGTTTATTTAATATTATTGGTGTTATTACGAAGGAATTCAGGTCTACAACCGTAATTGCTACAAAAATCTTTAATTGCAGCTCCTTTTTGCAATAATTTCGTTCAGAAATTCGCCGATGGTGTATAAAATTGCTTATTAACTATGATATATTGGTCTGTGTTGTCAACTAATTTATTTTTAAATCTCGTTAAAAATAAATTAGTTGACAACACAGTTCATAAGACAAGTTACTAGTAATAGGATATTTTATGTCTCAGCCGATATACGACAAGTAGAAATTAGGTAAAGGGCCAGTTTAATGACAGATGTAAGTAAATTCAATTTATGTATTACTAATTTGAGAATCATAATAACATGTAGGTAGGTACACTATACACAATATTATAATATTTAGAATAGGTATAAATAATATAGGTATATCTTTGCTACAACTTTATTATTCTTGGAATTCCATTTCTTCGAGTTATTTACGTAGGTTAATTTACCTATTATTATTTATTTATCTACCTATACTTTCAATTAGTAGCTAAATAACCTTGTTGAGTAGTAAAAGAATAAATAAAATATTCTTAATAAATGGTATTTAATAAGTAGTTCGCTAGTTTATTTCTTGTTAATAATAGTAAATTATGAAGTTAATTTCATAGTTTTAATTGGACTTTTAATGCCAGTAGTTAATTTTATTTCTTTTAATTATGGCCTAGGTGTGTTATTAATTGTAAACATAAAATAATATAGAACATGAAATAATAAAGATGGTTTAATAATGGCGTCGATTTGGACAAACACACAGTGATTGTCTCTTGTGACTATCCTAGGCCAAATGTGACAAGAGATAGAGTCGACAGTGTATTCAGAAACATGATGAAAAAAAATATTGATAAAAACAATGAAAATAAAAGATGATTAATAAATATTGCAAGTAGGTACAATAAGTAAAGTATGCTTTCAAAGAAATATGATTTAAATATTTTTACCAGTTCAAGTTGGGAGAGATACAAACAAAAATACAAATCTAACTCTTCTTACCTACATATACTATTTGTTTAGGAACGGAACAAAAGATATTTCAAAGAAATATTATAACATATTACTCCAAGCAATTTCGTTATCTCTAAGGAAATACCACAAACAACCGCAATCTCTTCGCAATTTTATTTTAAACATTTGATTGCTTTTTTAGTTTGTTTCGAAAGAAAATATAGATTTATCGATAACTACGTCCGGTAGTAGGGTTGGGCTGGAACGATTTAGATAAAATACCTGTTATTGTTATTATCCTGTTATCTTACTAGTAACGTACTAAAAATAGTTGATAAGAAAAGTAATCAATTGCGTAGGTAATAAAATAAAACAAATTCCAGCCTTGCCTAAAAATTATATTTTATGGGTAAGGCAATCAAGGGATTCAAGGGTGAATTCAGAAATTTTTTACTAAATGTGATAGTATTATAAGAGTTTTTTTCTACTGCGATCATTTTAAAAATACTTTAGGGACACACACATTTATGACTAGAAATATTATACCTTTATTGCCAAGTAGCGTAAAACGCCTATCAAAAGGCGTTTTAGCCAAGCCTGACAAATATTAAGGGAATAAGATTGAAATTTGTATCGCTATAGTGACAGGTTGTCAGCCCATCATCACCTAAATTACAATAAACTCTGACTGTAAACCTAGAATCCCTTTGATGGTTTCTACAGCATGCTTGATAAGAAAAGCAGCTGGCGTATTCTATATTTTTCTTTCGCTCCCAGCCCAGACCAGCATGTGTTATTTCAAAAACCTTAGATAATATTAACTATAAGTTATACAAAACCTGTTATATTATTTGCTACACTATATTTTATTACTCTCTTATACAGTAGTCGCAATCGCTGTTTTTACAGAGTTTAGCTTAAACTCGTGGTTTATTTTAACTATTACTTTAACCACGGTCTCGGTTGTTGACCTGAAGTTAACCGCAACTGTTTTGTAACAGGCTTTTTTAAAGTTTTTTTAATAAGTGAATGTAATGTAAAAGATGGAACGTGTAATATTTTGATTGCTTAAAAATTGTTAAGGGTCTATGTGCTCGCGGCAACTGTCCCTTTCAAACCAATGCACGGTGGGCCCGCCACGAACAAAAAGTCATTAGAACTTATATTTACTATTCTGTGATTGGTTATCGGCAAATCATTAAGTAATGACCATAATATATTAAGGTATAAATAGTTCCTAGATTATTAATTGATTTCATACTTTTTCCTTCGGTCAAAGTGAACACATCTATCATCACGCACGACGCGCTATCAGTGAGTCATTGTAACCCCATTGTTCTCAATATTTTCTGAGAATTAAGGTGTTTGTGAAAGTGAATTTACAATGGATATTCAAGTTACTGCAGGTACGTAATATTGTTTTTTATTTTTATTATGATGTAATTTTAATAGTTGTGGTATTTATTAGGGTGCTACGTCAGTCAAATTTTTGCTAGCGAAAATGTTTGAAAATGTAACTTTGTTAAGAGTTTTAATTGTCACGGAGGGAAAAAGTAGGGTTGAGATTTACATTATTTGAAAGCTCATTTAATTAGTATTTCATATGATAAAATAGAGCTGCTACATCCCGCTACTTTTTTGTACATTAGCCCGCTACGACATAGGTGCAATATCGCTACGCGATTGACTACGTAACTGTGGATTTATTAATCATAGATTTTTCTTTCCTTTTCAGGTAACTCGTACGTATGCTCTTTTACGAGAGAGTATCTGTTGGAATTGTGGTGTAAACACACTGGTTCGGAGACTGAAAGATGGAAGAAAGTGCTAGAAACTTTGTTGGAGGCGCTACCAGACTCGGAAAATGTAGATATTTCTGAACTTAAATCACGTGTTGTTTACATAATCCACCAAATTCAAAAGTATTGGAAAGAAAGCTGTCGTATTCGTGAGAAAGTGGTTAGCAAACGTCCAGAGTGGTTTACTACTAGAGAAGTTGTAACTTTGCCTAGGTGTTCGGCTTCTTCTCATCCGTCAACAAGTGCAAGCCGTGTAGGCCGCCCGCTTAAAGATTTTCAGCAATGTAGTTCTCGGTCTCAACGTAGAAGATTGACAGAGTTTGCCAATGTGTGGAGCCATATTAGAGTCTTTGTCGTCAGGACACAAAATAAATGTTGACAAATTTCAAGAGTTTTCCTTAGAAACAGCTCGCTTACTCGTTAAAGAATTTCCGTGGTATTATCTCCCTGCTTCAGTACACAAGGTTTTAATTCATGGAGCTACTATTGTTCAACATGCCTTACTTCCTATTGGCGAACTGTCTGAGGAAGCAGCAGAGTCATTTAATATAAATTTGAAGTCCTTTAGACGCGAACACACTCGCAAAATGTCACGCGCTACCACCAACTTAGATCTTTTAAATAGACTCCTTTTACATTCTGATCCTTACATAACAAATAGTAGAAATCTTTCACGTAAAAAAAAGACTTGTTTATCAAGAATGGCCCTTACTTTATTGACTGATTAAATTAATATATTATTAGCCCTAGTACTATCAACTTGTTCTACATACTTCTCGGCCTCTCGGTTGTTATACTATTATGTCATAATTAAGGCTTTATAATTAAATTAAGTCGTTTAATATATTGTTTATTATTAATAAGTTAAGGTATTTATATGTATTTTCTGCATAGAAATTATTTTAAGTCCTATTTGAAAGTTGTATTTTTATTTTATTGAAATTTTTGTTATTTTTTTTTTTTCTTAATATATATGTACACTAATATACTCAAAAATGCATTTTATTAGTATTCCCTATTTTATTAAATATAAATAAAAACATTTTGTTTCAAATAACAACATTTTATAATTTTTACCGCTTCGCTAAGGGCGCGGAACCACCGTGCAATGACAGAATGCGCGCTCTGTCCTTTTCTAGCATGGGGCTGTTTCAAGCCGATTTCATATATTTTTGCATATATCTCAATGTATACAAAAAGTATTGAAAAACAGAGTTGATTATGATGTTCTTCATAATTATACGGTGATTTCGATATAACATTTGCTGTTTCTAAGCTCATAGAAATGTCACAGTTGTTCAAATTCGGCATTGAGACGCCAGATTTTCATGATATTTCTGATGATTATCTGGTGTAATCATAGTATTTTTAGATTATATCTATGAATCTAGTTGTTCTCCATATTTTAGAGAAGCTAACCATATATAGATTTATTGAAAATTCAACTATTAACTATACTAACAAAGTCAAATGCCGGACCGTGTTTAGCCCGATTTAGAGTACTTCCCTCCTTAACGTATATTTTTCAGAAATTCTTTGCATTACCATATAAAAAGTACGTGTAAGGTTTTTAAGGCAATTATGTGGCCAGAAAATGTTTAACCAGTTTTTATAACTCCTCGAAATAATAAACATTTTTCCTTTCCTTTTCTTAGTGAGTATTTCAAATTCGTTATGCATTGCAGAAGCTTTTATCTAGAGACATTTAAAGGATTCTATGGCTCATATTTATAAAGTTATCTCAAGCTTAAAACATGTATTAAATTAAAAGTGTAGATTTGACAGGACATTTTGTTCTAAAATGATCATTCCTGATACGACCTCAAACTCACTGTCCCTCGTGAATCTGATTCCTAAAATCATCATTGAATCCATATCTATTCCATACCTACACATAGAGTACCTAAACACTGATGTTTTTCTGGTAATTTTCCAAACTAGGGGTAGGGCCCACCCTAACCCACCCTATTCCAGAACCATTAAAAGACACTCAATCAAACAGTCATTAGTCGTATTATAGTGGTTAATACTGACGGGGACATTTCAAAAGTAAACGAAGCATTGGGGTGTAAAACCAAAACAAAACCACAGAAACTAAGGCTCGTATTTATAAAGCGATCTCAAGATTGAGAGCAATATTAAGTATGGATTTGACAGGTCGTTTTGTACTGAAATGACATTTCTGATACGAACTCAAACTCGCTGCTACTCTTGAGAGCTGATTATAAATACGGGCCTAAAAATAAGTGGGACTGGGGGCAATTCGGCGTCGCAAATGATATGATAAACAGGACACGATAATAGGGATTAGGGAATAAAAAAAAAATTTTGACCAAATAGGGTGTGAATGAACCCATAAAACTGAACAACTTTCCCCAAGAAACATTGGTCGAACTATGAAAATAATAGACCCCATACAAAGTGACTCTATGGCCCGTATTTATAATCAGCTCTCAAGAGTGACAGCGAGTTTGAGTTTAAATCAGAAATGTCATTTCAGTACAAAACGGTCTGTCAAATCTACACTTAATACTGCACTCAAACTTGAGATAGCTTTATAAATACGAGCCTATGGGCCTTTATTTTTTAAATGTTCCTTGGGGAAAGTTGTTCAGTTTCATGGGTAGATTCGCCCCTAAAGCCCTTTTACTTCCTGTATAGGTAAGTCCATACCTATCATTTTCAATCATGAGAGAACAGAAAGGGACGGAAATAATTTTAGTTGAGATTTTTTTAAGTCGTGTTCTTACTAAGTTGCTCTCACTGTAGGGTAGAAGCCCCTGTTAATGCACGCGATCATTATAAAATTATGAAAGGACCTGCCTCTTTGGTACAAATGGTCTGAGTCTTGGACTGTGGATTCGGAGGTCGAAGGTTCGAGTTGGTATTTTCAGTTTGTGAGATTGTTTCTACTTTGATTAGGATAATGCAACCTGAAGCTGTCATTAGTGGTTATTACTGACATTTCAAAAGCAAACGAAGCATTGGGGTGTAATACCAAAACAAAACCACAGAAAGCGAAAACAAGTGGGACTTTAGGGTAAACGCCCCTGTTATTGCACGCGATCATTATACCGGGTGTAAGGGACAGCGTCCCGCAAACTGATAGGGGTTGCTCAGTCAACGATACTGAACACGTATAACCAGGATTTTTTTTCAGGAAATAAAAAAAAAAATTTGCTTTTCCATACAAATTGTCTGATCGATGTGGTCATTTTGTATGAAAAAGCAAATTTTTTTTTTCATTTCCTGAAAATAATTCCTGGTGCTAGTTGTTCAGTTTCGTTGACTGAACAACCCCTATAAGTTTGCGGGACGCTGTCCCTTACACCCCGTATACGTACCTTAAATTATGAATGGGATCGTCTCTGCGGTCTAGTGGTTTTAGCCTTGGGCTGTGGATTCGGAATGGAAGTTGTGAGTTCGATTCTCATGGGGAAACTCTCAATGGGGGAAACTAAAAATTTGGATTATGCAGGCTGAATCATCAATGAGATGTTTCTGTGCTTTGGAAGGCACGATAGGTTGTCGATTCCGGTATCAACTGACTCTATAATCATGTCATGGGGCTCCATCATCGTCTGCATGGTCAGAGATGGCGGACAAATGGTTTGCATATTTTGAATAAAAAGAAAACTTGACTGAACTAAATTATCCAGCTAGGATTTTTGTTGATGAGTAGGAAATAGCAAGCAGTTAACGAAAGGTGGTCTGGCATTTCGTAGTCAGCGTGCTAAGAATATCGTCGTTCGCGATTACGATCAAGCACAACAAAGGGAAATTGATTTAAAATACTCGCACTCGCACGACCTCATTTGTTATCCAGACCCTAACCCAAACAAACTCTAAACAGGGTAAAAGCGGCAGTAGTGGCGCAGGCAATAATTATGAGCTGTGAACTGTGAATGAGAAGTGGCGTGCATTCGGTCGGCACTGACCTTGTTGCGGGCCCGCTCCGCTGTTGCACCGCACGCGCTGCGCCCCGCGCGTCTGCATCACCCCTCCGCCGCCCGCCCCCGCGACCCGCACGCAAATTATTGAACTTGGGTTGCCATGAGGAAGTTATTTTGGGAAGATTGTACAGTACACTGTTTCACGCAAAAAAGTCTAAAAATTAACTTTTTTTCATACATATACTTACAAAAAGTCCCATGGTCTCAGAGTGTTAGCCATACTTTATTAAAAATAAACTAACTTAAGTTTTACTTAAAACAAACTGTATTACCGCAGTATTACTTATTACTTATACCTACCATCTGTATTTAAATTAAAACTAAAATACCTAACCAATTCTAATAGAAGTTAAAAGTGTTATCGTTATGATTCTTTTGGTTTAAATGTTTTTAAAATATTAGAATACACATTTCAGTGCCTCATTGAAATTCAAATACTGAATTTAATGCGAATTAAGAGGCAATTTGTGTCATAAAATTTAATATAAAGCCCGTTATTACAAGCATAAAGCGCCTATCTAAGGCCCATATTTATAATCAGCTCTCAAGAGTGACAGCGAGTTTGAGTTCGTATCAGAAATGTCATTTCAGTACAAAACGACCTGTCAAATCCAAACTTAATATTGCTCTCCAACTTGAGATCGCTTTATAAATACGAGCCTTAAAATGACTTATTCAAAAGCAGCTACAATGAATAATCAAATGAATCAGGTAATTTAAAAGGAATTAATTTAATTTAAATTGCAGATGGCGTTTGAACACCGTTCTTTGCATTGTTTAAAAAAGCAAAGATATTCTAATATAATTGATACGTAACAAATCGGCATACCTATTCCTTTGTATTCAAATATTTTAAAAACTTACCTAAATAAATTATATAATACTCTATTGACTATTCAACATCAACAATAGCAAAGTAGCTGAATTATGTAGTATATCTAAATTTTAAATAAGTTTTTAGTGTCTGCAAAAAAAAAAATAACAGTGGTACCTATACCTACTTGTTTTACTATTGTATTTTCAACCCTAATTTGAAATAAGTCCATCTACTCTAGAGAGTAACTTTTGAAGAGAGAGTGATTTCTCTAGGGACTAGAATCCTTCAAAGAAAATACAAAAAAAAAAAACACATAACTTTACACATGTATTCTGACGCAGAAATATATTATAACAATAACAGCCTATAATAGACGAAATACAATTTGGGGCAATTTGACAACAAATCATATGACAAATTAGGTACATAACATATATCGTATCGTAAAATAATACTCACAAACTGGTTCAGCCAATATGCAGAAAAATCGCGACAATACTGGCAACACAGCGATCTCCAACGGGAGAGAGAACATCGAAGTGGGGGGGCGATACCCCGCTGCATTTCCTTCCTGCCCCCCCTTTCGGTCCTGCTCTGCCCGGGCCGTCCGGGCCTAGGTTTAGTTTCGAGGTTATGATTTAATGTTGGTAGGGTGACGGTTGGAAAGAAATGAAGACAAACGAAGAAGTACTGCAAATAGTAAAGGAAAAAAGAAACATACTAAACGTAATAGAAAATAGGATAGGAAAGATGATAGGGCACTTGATTCGACATGACCAGTTACTGAAGACAAATATCGAAGGAAAGATAGAAGGAAGGAGAGGAAGGGGAAGGCCAAGAATAAGTTACATCGATCAAGTGAAGGAAAAGATTAAGGTCATGTCGTACAAGGAAGTCAAGGAGAAGGCGGAATGCAGGGAGACCTGGCGTTTACTTCATAGTACTCAACCGACAAGAGCACAATGCTCTTAAATTGATGATGATGATGATGAGGGTGACGGTGACTGGGCTGCTGACCTCACTTTGGAAATTGAGTTGAGTTTAGGATAGTGGATTAGAAATTGAAGGATTTTGTTATCGAATTGTGCCTTGAACTCTTGAAGGATTAAATTTGTAGGATACCTGTACATAAACTACTAAACTAGTCGACTGTTATGTTATGTTTTGGATTTGACCTCCTAAATTTGCTAAACTGCATATATTTTTTTATTGCTTCTTCCATGCTGGACTAGAAACGCTAATAAATCTTAATAATGTACCAGCTGGATTTCAATACATCAAAACATCCAATTCAAGACAGCGCATCAAGCATTCACTGTATTTCAATTTAGGAAATGTAAATTGGAGAACTCAAGTATAAGTACTAGAACATCTTGTGACCTCTCCTGATATCACTTCAATGTAATGCCATACAGGATTTGTGCTGCACCTGAAAATGTTCCCGAAAATTTGACCAACCTGGCCTTTTATTGGCGTGTAATAAAAATACATAATGTAGAAACGTTTGTCGGTCTGTCTTCTCTATCATAGTTACAGTGTATTAGATTATCTATAATAGCTCACTGAATTTAAAGCACTAGATAGATATATACGATAGATAGATAGTGTATTTCCGCTTCACTGCACCACCTAATTGGTTCCTAGGCTCAGTCTATGGTCTTAGATATAAATATAGGTTCTTACACAGGGTGTAAGAAAAAGGTTCATATTGAAAAAGGGAATGAGGATATGAAACACGATAGAAGGAGAAAAAAAAAACGAGAAGATGATGATACCAAGTTTTTCTAATAAACGGGTTAAAATACTCTAGGACTCTACAGAATACGTACAAAGAGAGAAAGGGCTTGTTTAGTTTAGAGTTAGACGATAAAATTGAACAACGTTATCTATTATGCAACATATCGTAGGTCGGACTATGAAAAAAATAGGACTTCCCATACAAAAGGTATCAGCTGTGAGTCATTTTGTATGGAACACATGTTTTTTCTTCATATTTTGACCTACGTTCCATAGATAGAATTGTTCAGTTTCAGTCTAAACAAGCCCTTTAATTATCTTTAGTGAATAAAAAACCTTGCTGTATAGTGCCTGCTTAGCCACGTCCCTAGGAATATTATGCAGACTAAAGTCTAAGCGAGTCTGGTCACGCTGCGTCTGACGTGCTGTCTTCAATCGGGAACGATTCTAATAATCCTTTAGTGGACAAGTCACATGTTTAGCCAATTAAAGTTTTAACGACGTTCATTGGATTGACAATGCGGGACATACAAGTCTCGTCAATTCAAAGATTTATTTTAATAATAAACTATACCGGGTGTATAATAAACTATACAGCGTGCCAGAAACTGATAGAGGTTGCTCAGACAACGAAAATGAACAACTGCCATTCCAGTTGGGTCCTATCAAAAACTTACTTTAGTTCCTAGGGAAAAAAAAATGTGCTTCTGTCACAGCGGGTGCAGATAATAAGTTGAAACTGCCCTGCTATAATAAATAGTATCCATGTATACAAAATTCAAAATTCTAATTAATTAAAGGGCTCGTGCCCTTTGGTGGGGACGTCTATGAGCTAATGATGATGTATGCCTGAACTGTACCTAGGTTTCAAAATTTCAAGGGTCGGCAATGATCTCTTTTGAAGGCATATTAGAAATCTCATAATATTTTCAATTTTGAAACTGTGCTTTGCAGTTCAATGCAAACTATCAATACTAGCCAACTCTAATATAGTCTTTTGTTTTTATCTTTTAAAAGAAAGGCTTTTCATAAAATTCTTCTTTCGATTCCGATTTAATTTGCATGTTATTGGATCGCATTTCTTCTTTGAGCTATCAAAAAGGATATAAAATCACTACGTTAAGACGCAGCACTTTCATACTAAAATAGAAATTAAATTTTTTTAAGAGTTGGTTCCTATCCTGTACCTAGTACATACCGATGATGGAATCATTTTCATACAAAACATCACAATGTTTTTTACTATGGAGTTTCTACAGACTGTGAGCTATGAAAGAAAAATACGAAGATAATTTGCAGAAAAGGATCCTAAAGTTTAATCAGAGAGATCTTCGTAGCGCTTGGAATTCTGACGCTGTCTTGTTTAGAAGTTAGGAGTAGTATCGGGTCCAATGATAGATATATCAAAACTTGCGCCAGTGACTAGAACTTGGATATTACCTGCACTATTGAAATTATTAAGAGAATAATGTTAAATTTCCTGTTGGGACCTACGAAAAACACTTAAATTATTCTTCACTTTCATAAAGAGGCATTTATTATTCTGAACCGTGTGTATAAATCAATTTATGGAAAGTAGGAATTCAGATAGCATCGTAATATTAGGACACAAATTATGTTCGAGGTCAATTTTTTTTTTCGTATTTCGACCTAAGCATGTTACTTGGGAATAGTTAGGTATTCAGTTTCATGCATAGTAAATTCACATTCTTCAGGGTGCATATATCCCTTTCCGTTACAAGTTGTATTTATTTCGTCTTTTGTTGATTTGTTAGTGGTGATATGACAAAATACAACAACAATACAACGTATAATAATACACCTTATGGATTGTTTCATTTCATTAGTCCCGACTCTTTTTACTAGCCACTGGTTTATGGCCTATTCAATGACTAGTTTTGCAGTAATGAATGTATTTTAACTGCTAGACCTCGACCTGAAGCATTTAATATCAACCACGTGGGTGTTAATAGGAATAATATTGCAATAAAATTGTATGTACAGTACATAAACGTGTATAACTATAACAGATAAAAATAAACATTAGCCCCGATTAGCCGGAGACACGCATAACTAAAATAAAACCTTAAACTATAATTTTCTGCCATGAGTATGAGAGAACAGAAAGAGGCGACACTATGGCATGAACGAACTAATTATAATCCTGTCAAATCAAGAATCTATGGATACTAAAATGGTGTGGGAGAGTATCAACCAAAATCCTTTGAATTTTTTTAACGAATTGTAACTGATAGGATTAAAATGTATTCGTCTAGTGCCGTCCCTTTCTGATCTCTCATGCAAGAAAATTATGGTTTTATTTCAGTTACATTGTCTCCGTTGATCAGTTATTTATCCGATGTAAATGAAGATCTCTAAAAATAAGTTATTATAAACATAAATTTTAAAAAAATAACTCAATCGAGCGAACTGCAAGGCTAGCAGAACGCTAGTTTTATTTACTTCCTCTATGGCTAGCAGTAAATAAAATCTTTCTCCTGTCACTGTCCATGAAAAACAAGAAAGTATCTGAAGCAAAACAATAGATTTGTATGCGAGACAAAAGATGCTCAGTGGTTCATTCCGTCTTTGTTATGAAACAAAGTGTCGAGACGATGATAATGAAAGTAGGGAAAATACTATAGATTCAGTTGATGAAGAAAATGATAACAAAGGACTAAATATGGAACAAATGCTCATCTCAAATAAGGAGAAACGGTAACAGAATTATGTTAAAGCTTTCTTGTCCGGGAGATATATAACAAACAACATTTCTCGTGAATATAATAAAAAATTGTGTTTACTGGAAAAGTGAATTATGTAGGATGGATATTGGATACCCTTTTTCGCGGTGAAATATCGCTCTACCAAAATAAAACTTGATATCTAAGGATTCAACAGCAAACAAAAGAAGGATGATTTTATTTTACCTTTCTCTACATTTATGTTCTTCCACATGTTTATCAAAACTGTCTTCACCTTGAGCGAATCTCTCCCCAATCATAAACAAACCGTCACGCTACCCCACAAACCATAACCAACGCCACACCAAAGCAATGTTTTGGCGTTTGCAACCCACTTTTCCATCCCGAGGGAGTCGCAACCAATTTATAAGCTCTGGAGCGTGCAACAGCTGATATCGGGGCGACGTTGCCACTCTTCCACGCACACAGAGCGACGTTGCCGCTCCGAACTAAGGCGATCGACCGCGGTACCGTACCCCCCTCACTTCTCCTAGTTACATTTTCTCCAAGCCTTCTGAAATAGTCCGTATATTTTAGTGCCTTCTGGGTTTCTAAGGAAACTGAAAACGGTAGCATGCGTGGTTTCTGGTGTTTCGTTTTATTGGCTTCTGTTACTGGAGGTCATTTTTGTATTCTTTGAGCTAATACAATAGATTTTCTTCTCTACATAAAGACGAAAGTACAGAAAATTTCTAAATCTCCGTCTGTAGCGATTCTATTACATATTATCTACTGAATGATGCGATAGTAATATCAACATAAAAATGCATCGACTAACAATATTGAATCTTAATTATTGTCTACAATAATTTGTATTTAGAAGGAATCCTATGAGATTCCTCATCCATAAGTCATCCAGTTTTCTTGTTACGAAATTTGTCACCTTTCTCAGGTTAACAATACGGTACAATTTCCTTTCTAGCTTCCCTTTCACCTAGTTCCTTAGTTACTTTACAAAGGACAAGGCCCTCCTAAATAAACAATAATTTCACGCCTTCCAAGCAAAGGCGTCCTAACAAGGGTCCTGAAATCAGCGCTTATTCACCCGAAGACCTTACAAGGTCTTTGCTAAGGTCTTTGTGACTGAAATCCAGAGAACTGATATTTCGTATTACGCAGAGTATTCGTATTATCTCATAATAGGATGACATGAATAAAAGATGTACATGATATTTATTATGCGTCCGTTCAGGTGTTTAGCCACATTTAAATGTTTAATAATAGTGACTCCAAATATCATGCCTCCTTCACAATGAAAAAAATTAAAGGCTTTTTATTCGACAACGTCTTCCATTGTTAACGAATGACTTATATCAATCCAATGAAATAATTCACGAACAATGCTTACAAAATTATAAAATAAGTACAGATGTTCATCATACACGCTCTAACGGTCATGTCGAGGTCAGAACAACACAAATTGTATCAATTATTTAATCACTGTCACGTGCAATTCCAAGAGATGGACTTTTAACTCACCGATGGTAGAGACGTCATCTGAACATTAGTTCCACTCAACTCAACTTCCATGGATCCTATCAATCAGCTTCAACAAACAAATCCATCACAAGTAAGGTGCACATTTTCAAAAATCAGAAATCACAGCAAATTTTAGCGGTTTAGGTATAAAGGCGTGATTATATTATATTTGTAATTGTAAGTCAGACTGGACTACATTGGACGTCGAAATCGTTGCTAAAAATTAATACTGGTATGCAT
The DNA here is from genome assembly GCA_029255725.1 of Scrobipalpa atriplicella. NCBI lineage: Eukaryota > Metazoa > Arthropoda > Insecta > Lepidoptera > Gelechiidae > Scrobipalpa > Scrobipalpa atriplicella. The sequence continues at coordinate 26,370 of JARACY010001285.1, read as the reverse complement.
GATTTATGACATTTTGTTTTAGAGTATAGTGAGCATCTCCTTAACAAGTAAATTTGAAAACCAACACCGACAGTAGGCTTGCCAACTCCAAAAACTGCATTTCCGGGATTATCCAGCTCGGCATCCGGGACTTGGGTCTATTGTGCGGGACACAACATACCACATACAAAATACATACATAACATACATATACTATGTCGGTGTCACGCTTCTTTCCCATTGGGGTAGGCAGAGACCACTTCCTTCCACTTGCTACGATCGTGACACACTTCTTTCGCTTCGTCTACTAACTTTCATCACTCTTCATACATGCTCGTCTAAATAAAATACAAAGTGGATAAGAAAAAAACTAGGTAAGTACTATTATGTTATTTCAATAAAATTTAATGAAAAAATCAACACAAACTTAGGCAAACATTTCCCCCCGCGCTGTGAACGAACCACGAACGAACACCGATGGCTCCTCGCGCGAAATAAACAATGAAATTTTAATACTGTGTGTGTAACAAATTACTGCCCAATCCGAGGATAGTTGATATGAGATACCTAAATACTAATAATGTCAATCAATCTCTGATTTCCGGGACAATAGGCGTCCCGCAAGGGGTCACGGCGGGACGGCCCAAAATCGACCCAGAAGCGGGACGTCCCGGAAAATCCGGGACGGTTGGCAAGCCTAACCGACAGGGTCTTCCAAGACTTCTGTTTTCACGTAGTACAACATCTTTTGACGACGAGCCCATTTTAAGCAAATAGCGACCCTTCTCGGAACCCTAGATGTGACGTATTGGGGTCAGTGAGTGCTACGTATGGTGATTGAACTCGCAGGTGTAACGGGAATATACGGGATGCTATAGATATACCTATAGATTAATGTGTATCAATCCAGGTGAAAATTTCAAGGGAGGATCTAGCCATAAAACAATCTTTATAGCATATTAGCACAACATTTTGAGTTGTAGTAATGATAGAGTGAATATGAGTGATATAGATCCCCCGAAATCTAACTCCAATCCAGATAATTCTTTCAAGAAATTGAACTGTAATGTTTTGATTTATAACGAACTAAATCTGAATTAGACTAGAAATTATTATGTTGACGACATCCCCACATACGACATACATAAAGCAGAAAGTTCAAGCTACTTCAACTGTATTTCATTGATGGTAACAAACAACACATGATCGGAACGAGCTGTCATTTATGTTCAATTGATTTTTATTAATGGTTTAAATTTGTTTGTTGTAGAAATTAGCTTCATTTAGGAAGTTGTCTTGCGTTTGGTTGATATAATATTGCTGGTAATGCAAGGGAGGTTTTTAGAAAATAAATAACGGGAAAATACCTCTTATAAAAGTCTATTAAATATATCGATATCGATAAATGAGTAAAAGAAGTATATGAATAGAATGAGACTCAGAATCAATCCTTGCAAAACACCCCTGGTTTATGAATTTTAGAAATATATTTTGTTTCACGAATTCTATAATAGATTGTACCTACATATCTTTGGTTTCATGAGCACTAGATGAACTGAACACCCTTTCTCGTTGCATATAAGAACAAACAACAACAAACTAGTACAAAATAAAATCACGCCCGCATGCTATAACTGGGTCAGTTAACCTCACACGACAGCAGTTCAATCACCGTGGTTAAACACTCCGCTGGCCCCGATATTAACGCTTTGAAGAGCCACATGTTTACCTAAAAAACCCTTCGGAGTGTCTTACATACTTTGGTAAGGATTGTTATCGACTCAAATTTTCTTCGTTACTAGTTGAAATTATTCAAATTCAAAAACACTCCACTGGCCTTGATAGTAACGCTTCGAAGAGCCACATGTTTACCTAAAAGACATTTTAAAGCTTTTGATGCATTGTAACTGACCGTTAGGTCATAGTTAATTTCGCAGAACAAAAAGCTATCAAGTTATTCAATCGAAAGGTAATTGCTTCAAGAGCCGTCTATGAAAAATATAATAGAACTAATTAAAGGGAGGGTATTGAACCGGGAATTGATTTGGTTTCACTTAGAGAGCCTGTACTAGAAGTAGTTCAGCATAATTCTATTAGATGGCGCTAGAAGTTGGGGAAATACTCGAAGCATAGAAGAAGAAGTTTAGACGGAACAATTTACTCTCCTACTCGCACGCGCGCGGTCACTCGTAAGCGTTGTCCATACAAATGTTGGGTACAGAAAGGCGAGCTGACTCGCTAGCTAATTCGCGCAATGAAAGCAAAGCATAACCGGTTTAGCCTGCTTACGCTGCTTACGCTGCTTACGCTGCTTACGCTGCTTACGCTGCTTACGCGGCTTACGCGGCTTACGCGGGTTAAACGGGATAAACTGTTAAAATCAGACGCCTTGAGAAAGCATAAATAGGGGCCATTTTCCAAAATGGGGATTCTTTGGATACTTACGGACCTGGAGGTAACACGTGTGTGATGCGTCTCAAACATCAAGTAGTTTCCTTGTTTTATTTTAACTTCAGGGGTTGTTGTGTTTTGTTTTGTGTTAAATAATAGATAATTTCTAATATTTTGGTGTTCTTATATTGCTTTTGATTTGTTTGCGTTACGGGACGCTAATTTGTGTAAATTATAAATGGTGTAGGCTGGGGTTTTTGTAATGAAGGGCTGCTATGAATAGGTCGCATTTGTGTCGTGTTTGTTATTCGTTTACAAGTCGAATAGGGGAGTTTGAGACGTACACTTACAAGGATGGTTAGGGAGTGAAAAATGGATTTCGGATCTTCGTACCCACTTCTTAGAAACGGAATCCATTGCTAGTTGTCTTATGGAGTGTATTTGGTGCAGTGCACTCATTCACGAAAGTGAATTCGATGCGCCCGGACAAGTATTACCTAGTAAGCCTGGAATTGGGGAGTCTTATCACCAAGCTCACCGTATTTTGGCTGACCATGCCTTAGCGAACCCATTCTGCTTATTAGTGAATATTTGGCTGTCCCTTTACATAACTCACCTTGAATTTTCTGCGCCATCTGAACCCTGGGCAGGTGGAAAATTCTTAGGAAGGCCGTAGAAAATAGTACACGAAACCCAGTCATGCCAGCTGGTACATATCTTCAGAATTAGGATCAGTTCCGCCTTGCTAGGTTGGAATCTGATACTCACATTACTCACCACGAAATTAAATAAAGAAGGTTAACTTCTTAGTACCCAGCACAGTAGCTGATAGTTAGTCACAAATTATGTTAGGAAAAGTTGGGTTAAAGTCATTATGTTTAGGGCAGGTAAATTCATTAGTTTAACCTCAGGTTTAACCAAAAGAAATCATAGATTGCTAACTGTTCAATTATCATTATAACTTGAGATGGATTGGTAAAGTTTGAACTTATTCAGAGTATTGTTTTGCTTCAACTTATCAAGTGTAAAGAGTCGACTTGCATTAAGTAGATAATGATGATTTTATTAAGTTCATGTGTGAGCTAGAGCAGCACATTATGTAGTCTGTTTCATGATAGAGGATTGGACAGCTATATACTCGTCAAAACTTTGATAAAGACATCATTGAAATAAAGATACTTATTTTCCATCAAATATAAAGTAAAAGTTCAAACTAGACTGATTTATGTCGAGCAAAATGATAATGAACAAGTGATTCTATGTAGGTAAAAGAAAGTAATTCTAATAAGAATGCTAGAGCTATTCTTGAAATAGTTAACCTTTTAATAAAGATTCTGTATTCATTACAAGTAACGATACACTTGTAGTCTCCGGAAGCTTTTGTTACAGTTATAGATATAACTGAGTCCTTCAGATTTAGACATTATCAAATAATGTAGATACATTATTATCCTAAAAGAATTGATACTTACTTTCTTACATAAAGAGAAAAACATAAAAGTACTTAGTAGAATCAGTAACTATATTTTTCAACAATCAAATATAAAGTTATAATTTAAAGAGTAAATTCTATCAAGTTAAAGAAAGTCATTTCAAAAGAGAATAGTAATGATTCAATTTTAGTAAATGGAGTATAAGTAAAGCATAAGAGTTTTGCTACAGCTTAAGAACAAGCTGAGTCTTTAAGATAAAGAGACTATCATATAATGTAGAATGCATTATTATCTTAAGAGATAAGATACTTACTCCATAGTGTAGGTAGGTTGACAGACAGACAAAATGAAGACCTTAAAGCTTGAAGTTCAGTAAATTCAGTAAATTATAAATGTAAGTTCTAAAAAAGGATACCTTACACCGCTTGGCTGTTATGTTAGAATCATGTGTTGCACAGAGCCTTTTGTTTATTTGATGACTCAAACAAACAAGATATTATAATTTCTCTCCTATTGTTACCTACGTATCTAAGTATATATTTATAAAAGCCCTCTTGTAGCTTTGGATTTGCATTTTTGTACAGGCTCTTAGAATATAAATGTAGAGGATAGGAAGCATGGTGATAAGGTTTGTGGAGGACGTCTGACCAGTATGGAGTCGAGGGCGACTGGTGGTTGTTTTCACCGGTACAAATTACTTCAACACAGAGTTGTTGGAAGAAAGGACAATTATAATATATAACCTTTCTAGTAATAGTGGAAACAGGTAGATGATTTATAAGATATTAAATCACCTAGATTCGGGGAGTCGTTGGGAATCCACCCTTGCCACAAAACAAAAATGTTTGTTTGTATTATGACCGACAAGACCTGACTATTAAAACTACAATCTTCTGAAGTTATTGTTCTATTTTCTTAAGTTCCATAGTATCTGATCCTTCTAAATTGAACTCTAAATCCATTAGGTATAAAGTCTATTTAATAGACTTCTGATGTGTACTTATTCGTTGGCGTTTTAAAGAATTTAGTCTAGGTAAATTCAATTAGGACGGAATATCTCTGTTAGCGAAAAGGACTTAGGTTACTATATCACAACGTAGGTAAACACTAGATGATTATTGGCCAAACCAGAACAGTACTTTATGGAAATCCAACTAACATGTACAATACATAGTAAAACATTAGTTTAATTGATCGCATTTTATAGTTAATTAAGTTTAAGTTAGGTTCAATTTAGGGTTGGTTGTTACAGCATTCAATTTTTTTTTCTTAAATTTATCAACAAAGGTTGTGCCGCAAGGGTCAGCTCTGAGTCCCATTTTATTCCTATACTTTATTTACTCATTTTACTTTAGATAATTATTTAATTTAATTAGTAGGTACTATAAAAACCCAAAGTGCTGTAAACCCACCAACCTCACATGGCAAAAGGTTCCTATGTAAAAATATCAGAGATTTGTTGAAATTCATTAAATACCCCTGATTTAGTGCAGTTTCTGAAAGGACTTGCAGTTATGAGTCTATAAAGCTACCAGTAATATCTTTAGTAGTAAGAGCCATATACCCAGCTGCATATCCTCCCGGGCATGCTGTAAAAATCAGCTAAGGGATTCGAGGGTTTCAGTATTGTAATTTAGGCAATCACTGAGATAAAAATACGATGGGGGGAAAATGAAAATACGTAGCAAAATGATACAGCATGACGCTTGTAGTTTACGTATAAAAGCATGTAAGTTGTATCTTTTATATAAAAAATAATGTATTCAAACGCTGGTCCGTGTCCGCGAGAAAGTGCACTGATTTTCCCGCGATAGCCGGCAGGGGGCGATGCACTCGACACCAGATTCGCGATGCATTAGCGCAAGTTGCAACGTCACTTGCACTCCGCTCCGTTGACTTGAGAAGCTGATTTAGTACTGCGCAAGTGCGCAAGATTAAAATAAGTATATTTAAAGTAGGTACCCATACTACTAATCTATACTTATAAAATCGTTTGTCCTTACTGACTGATTGACTGATTCATCAACGCAGAGCCTAAACTGCTAAAGCTAGAATCGTGAAATATGGAGAGCAGGTTCCTTTTATAACGAAACCTACCACTAAGAAAGGATTTTTGGATTTCCCCCCCTTAAAGGGGTAAAAAGGGGGTGTTAAGTTTATATGAAAGTCCGTCAATTTTGAAGGTAGGATCTTCTAATTTTGTATTTAGGCTAATGATTAAAAAATAATTTGTAAGTGTTTCAGCATTTTTGTATTTTTCACCCCTAAGAGGGTTAAATAGGGGATGGAAGTTTGTATGGGAATTCCGTCAATTTTGATGGCAGGATCTTCCAATTTTGTTTTTGGGCTAAAGATTAAAAAATAATGAACACGTGTTTCAGCGTTTTTGTATTTTCCACCCCTAAGGGGGTTAAATAGGGGATGGAAGTTTGTATTGAAATTCCGTCAATTTTAAAGGTAGGAACAGCGCGGGAACTCATTCCCACGGGAAAACTCTTAGCTGCGGGTGAAACCGCGGGGCGGAAAGCTAGTATGTATTATAAATGTGAAAGATTGGATGTTTGAATATTTGGATGTTTGTTACTCAATCACTTGAAGCGTGATTAAATAACTTGACACACGTACGTACCTATAGGTTAGGTCCTGGAATGGGAGATAGGCTACTTTATACCACGGGAACGCCTTCATTTTTACGGGAAAAACTCGCGGGTGGAAAGGTAGTATTATAAATGCGAAAGTAACTCTGTCTGTCTGTTTTTCTGTTTGTTTGTTGCTCTTTCACGCCTAAATGGCTGAACGGATTTTGATTAAATTTGGTGTGGTGATAGATGGTAACCTGGAGACGGACAAATGCTTCTTTTGAATTCGAGAAAATATTTTATTCCACGGGAAAAGTTATTTAGCTGCGGGTGAAACCGCAGAGCGGAAAGCTGAAATTTATAAATGGAGAGGTATAATCTTCGTCTTTAAGACATTTATTTATTTTATTTATTTTTATTTATTTCAACAAATATATAGTCTTTATAGTCATTACATTTATTGTCATTATTTAATTGGTTAAGCGTATTCTTCTTCTTACCGAGTGAGATTTCGAGCCATGTCGAGTAAGTGAACCTTGGTTTCAGAGTTTTTGAACCTTCTAATAACAGAGCTAATAGGCCTTTGACATGGGTTATTTATGTAACGGCCACCATCAAAGACAGCGAACGGGACCGATGGCGTAATGTACTTAAGTTTGTTAATTTTGTGGCTCAAAGGAAACTAATTTCATTGCACCCTGTATAGATTGCCTCCTTGTTGCCTCCAGTACCTAACAAACATAAAAAAAAAAACAGCAAACAGGACCGACGGCGTAATGTGTTTAAGTTTGTTAATTTTGTAGCTCAAAAGGAATTTCTTTACACCCTGTATAGACTGCCTCCAGTATCTACCTAAATAAATAAAAAAAAAACAGGTGAGATTTTTTTAAGAGTCGTTTTTGAAATATAATCCAAAAATCGTTTACCATTCAAAAGTGTACTCGTTATTTCATAAAAATATAACTTTAAATCTTTTATCAGGCTTTGTTAAAAAATAATACCTCTTGTTATTCTCAAGAGACCTATTAAGCGATTTTTCAAATAAAGCCTAGACGTTGTTATTCTGAGTTAAGTGCCCTAAGCATATTTTTTAAGTCTAGAAAAAATTTAAGTACCTACTTAAAATTTATTGTTGGATCATGAAATTTAGATTTTATTGGTCTCCAGCTAGACATAACGTGAGTTTTATCAAGTATAATGAAGATACATGTCTCCATCTTTTAATTTTATTCACCGTAAAAAAATGCTCAAAAGTATGTTGCTTTTCTATTAAACAATAACCTTTTCTATAGAATGCATGACAAAGAAAACATAACACATAACCAACAAAACAATATGGTTCTAAAAAGAATATTGATTAAGTATTTTCCAAAAATTATTTATAGGATGCTATACCTATTGGACTGAGATGAGAGTAATGAAAAATCTTTGACTCAACCAGCTGCTTATTTCTTCCTAAGCATACTGTAAAATCCAGTAAATCGACATGTGTTCAATGTATCTCAGTTTCGGCGATGGGCTGACTACCCGCCACTATAGCAAACACACTATCCTTTCTAACCCTCAGATGAGACGAAAACTTTTATTAGACCGTTGCTCTAGCTACCCAGTATGAGATATGATAAGGCGTGATTTTATGTACGTGAGATTTTATTTATTATATTCTTTATAATAACCATGTTAATAATTTGTACAGGCTACCAAATTATTGATCAGCCAGACACAAATCACAATTGTGTAGTTAAATATCAAACTCCGGTAAGTCCACCCTATGGTCGTAACCTAACTATGAATGGCGCCAAATTCCAAATTTAAAACTGTATACGTCAGTTTTATCCAAAACGAGATAAGTCGCTTAAATACTAATGAAAATAACGGTCAAAATCGACGGTTTTTATCAAATTCCGGTACGTCCGTTGACAAGTCTTTATCAAATACAAGCATGTCCACGCCGACCAATCAGAGTGAAGGATGGCGTCCAAGATGGCTACCAGTCGCACGATTTTACGAGTGGGGATCGTTTCGCTGTCGAAGTTTTTATTAAATATTTCTGGTAAAAATGAACGAAAATAGTCCAAATATATGTGTAGTGAGTCCTGATAAAACTCGGAAGAAGACTGTATCAAAAGCGAAGATCAAACCGGCCGAACAGAAAGCCAAAAGGTAAATAAAACCTGCACAGTAGCAAACGTCCAAACAAAAATATTATTCAGTTCTTCCCCTGAGTACGTCACTTTAGAAATGAAGCCATGTCAAAATCAGGTATGTCCAATCACCTTTTTTCAAAACCCGGTAAGTCCTCAGTGATTTTTTTCAAACTCCGGTACGTTTCACTAGTCCAAAACAAACACCGGTATGTCCAAGTTTTATCTTTATTTTCTAGCTGTACAAGTTAATTAATCATTATTTTTATTAGTTCTTATACATACTAACCCCTTTCTCTAGTGGTCCATGTCATTAAATCATAATTTTAAACTTAACTTTATACCTAAAACACAAATCACTCATTTCCCATTTTTGACTTAGACTGGACATAACGGAGTTTGAAATTTAACTACACAATTCTAAGAACCCGGCGAGATGTCAAAAAAGTCAATCATTATCGTACTGGGCGAGGCATGCGTGGTAGAGGGTGATCGATTCGCCCCGTATAATATAAACATACTGTATACATTTACAGGGTGTACGCCTGTGTTGCCAGACGTTTCAGGGTATCGGAAGGATCGTAAATAAAGGCTGTCGAGGAATATGCCAGTCATTTAAAGCTTGTTACATCTTCGACTCTGTCTCTGTCAGTTCTGGGATGGAGTAGAGCCAAGAGCAAACCCATGACTATTTTAGAAAAAAATAATAACTGACGTGGAAAGATCAGCCTATAGAGAGAGATTATTCATTCACCGAAGAAATACAATTTTAAGGGCTTGTTGAGACTATGAAACTGAACAACTTTCTCTAGGTCGAAAAACAAAAAAAAAGCTCCCATGACTGAAACAACTCCTGAAATAATTTCAGTTACACCCGTTAGATACGTAAGAGGAAAATATTCAAGAAATAATATTTATCAACATCGGAAAGTATAGAAATAGATTCTGAGCTACTTTTGAAATAATATTATCAAACCAAGTATTTCTTGTATTTCCTTTGCAAATTCCATTTACCTACTAAGTAGATTACGTCCAACGCAAATTCTATAAATAAGCAAATTGAAAACAGGAACATCAAAGATAAAGTTAGTTTTAAATAGTTTAATGCAATATGAAACCTTACTATTTCTTTGCCTTTCCTTCCTCTATCTTAAGTAAACTACTTCGACTTCTTAGGAAAGTATTTGAGAGGAAGAGATAAATTATATTTTAGGAGATGGCTGATATTTAAAAACCAGAAATGCGACCCGATGGACTGGGAGTGAAAGAAAAATATTGAATGTGTCAGCAGCTTCTCTACATGCTGTGAAAACCACAAAATTTGAGAATACCAAAGAGATACAAAAAAAAAAATTGCTACTAATTTATGCTAGTGTAGAGACCATTTACCCTCTGCCTACCCCTTAGGGATACAGATGTGGCTCTATGTATGTATGAAAAGAGAAAAAAATAGCTCTCAATAATGGAGAAATTCCCTTTGAAACTCTCTCAAAGTAGGACGGAGCAATTTAGTCCGTCCACAACGTATAGGGTTTCAAACATATAGAGTTTCAATTCAATAGATTTACTTTCATAATACAAAATGGCGGAAAGAGTTCTACAATTCTGCGTCCATTTTCTTTTGTGATTTTAGCAGAGAAACTTGGATGGTTTCGTTTTGTGAGAAAATGCTGACTACCTACATATTTACTTTGATTAAATAAAATTGAGGTATCAAATTAAAGGTAATGAAAGAAATACTACAAATGAAGTAAAGAGAAACCATTCAATTCCACAATGTTTAAAATAGAAGGCAATGTACCTAGTTATATAATTGTGGCCAAAATTAAGAAAAAAATCATAAGCATAAGTATGTTATGTATGTCATTATGTTTAAGTATTCTTTTAATGTTAATTTCTTAGTGTAGCACAAGATAAATAAGTATCTTTGTATACTTTTCCACTGCTCCCGCAGCTCCACGAACCATTTCCTGTATACCTAGGTTGCCTGGAAGAATTTGCCACTTAGCAATAAGGCCGCCGGCCACCTATATGTTCTTGTTTGTTTGTTGTTTCTGTATGTGTGTTTTTTTAGTGTGCAATAAAGTATATTGTATTGTATTGTAGGTAGAGACAGTATAGGTACCGCCTACTAGGCAAATATGGATCCATTGAAAAGAAAATCCTTTAGGAATTCTGAAACTAGGTCCTATTTCAGTTAACATATCAATAGATTCTGAATTACAAAAGCGAATCTGTTCTCAAAAGAATAAAGTTCTAGTTTCAATAAAGAAACCCGACCAAATTTGCTTCAATTCAACAAAAAAGAAAATTTGATTACAAGAGTCCTGAGGGAAAGTATCGGAAAATATAAGTTATGATTAAATTGAAGAAATGCTCCACGAATTTTCCGACAAATACTGAAATAAGAAAAAATTCATGAGATGAAAAAAGGCTATTAAAATTTTTAGTTACTAACTCGAAACTTGAGATATTTTTCATTACTTTATAACTAGGGTCTAATAATGCAAGCACTGACTGTATGATGTGAATGTGATGAACTGTGAATGCAAGGGACTACAGGTTTTTACAGAACTTAATTCGTGGCTGCCAAAATAGATATTGGTCAATCTATCTAACGATATTATCCAGAGATTCCCATCTGCTAGTTAGTCTATGGCTGACCAAATATCACAAAATATGCTTTCTATAGCACGAAAACTTATCATCTTGTGCCGATTTCCTTAATCCCGTCTAACGATCTAATCTTGTCATTAAATCGCGTCCGAATTCCGTCGTCTTTTTAAATAGATGTTCGGAAGACTGGTCCTCGTCACAAACTCTTTTGATGATCAAGTTATCTCACACTCCTTTGATCAACTTTGAACAGCGATGGTTGATAGGTTGATCAAGGCAATTGGTTGACATGACGCTTAAAACTACATGTACAATTTTTGATCTGCAGATTTTGTTTGTAGCGGTCGGTTTTGTATAGTGTCAACATGATTCATGAATGGGCGCTTTTCCACTAGACGGCACGTCAACGGCAACGGCGACGGCACGGTACCGTCGACGATATCGTAGGTGAGATAATGTATGAAAATCAATGAAATTATATGACACGCTTTTCCACTTGACGGCACGGCACCGTCACGGCATGTCATCGATTCCCATAGATATTGTCACGTGATCGTCGCCGTGCCGTTGCCGTTGCCGTTGACGTGACGTCTAGTGGAAAAGCGCCCAATGAGTTTTCTCTACTACTTTATTTTAAACTTTCGAGGTTCAGGTGTGAACATGATGCTTGTAACAGCATCGAAATATCGGGAACTTATCAAATAACTTAAATCGCGGTAAGAAACCCGTATAATATCTCTTCCTCTACTACCTATATCTTTTTTTTACGAAATAATTCAATTTGGTAGTTATTTGCCAGTAATTTAACTAATACGAGTACTATGTTATTCTAGTCTAGACCATTGGTTTTGAAGGCGTTTAGAGAAACTCTTATTGTGATTATTATCCGAAGTTAGTGGGTATAGGAAATACCAAATTTATTATTTTCTAGTCAAAAAATTACAAGGTATATTAAAAAAAGATCTTTCCCAAGTACCTCCTGGCCTTGGATTTTTCATAAGGATTAAAAATTACGCAACAGTCTGACGTGAGCGCAACAACATTTTTATTTATCAAATCGGTTTTCGGCTGACCACGAAAATCATTAAATTTAACACCGCCGATAACGTCCATGTTAAATTTCATATTACGTGAACGTGACGGAAGGCATATTTAAATCCGTGAATACTCGTGTAAGTTCTCGGTGCCTCGGAGGTATAGTGGTTACGTCACGTACTCTTGGTAGTCGTGGGATCCATCTTGATGATTTTGGGGTAAATATCCACACTTTCCTTTCATGCTGGACTGCAAGTTATAGAAAAACATAAAATGTGCCAGCTGCATCTCCTCCCGGGCATGCTGTAAAAATCAGCTAAGGGAATCGAGGGTTTCAGTGTATTGCAATTTAGGCGATGAACTGACAACCCGTCGTCACTATAGCAATATATGCACATAATCATCATCTGTATTAGCCCTCGAAACTTGTCAGACGTGGCGGAACAACCTATGTTTAGGTCGTTTTTGCTCTGCCTTCCCCATTTGGGATAAAGGCGTGATTTTATGTATGTATGTATGTAACCACACTTTCCTAAAACGCGAGCTAAAAATGTAGGAGTCAAGATTCGCAATTCGCAAATGATAAAAGAAAAATATTGGAAGATTTATTTGGAATCAGGTTAAGATTGTTGACATAGGGATGAGATGAGGATTTAAATGAGTTTACTTTTGACTCTAGTTTAGGTTGAAGGAGACAGAGATAGAGTCGAGGATGGAGCGACCTTCACCTTGAAACCTGAAAAGAACTGGAATTCCCACACACCATTAAATAGGATCAAAAATGCCGACACACTTCTTAAGCTGAATTATAGTTACATTTAGAATTGACACATAAAAGTGATTAAGAGATATTATTAACATCGGAAATGTTCAATGCATTTTCTCCAAAGGGCACTCAAGCGAGATACGCGCCTTATGGCTATCAGCGAAAGTATCGAATGGCATATGGCAGGCGTGCAGTGTATATTCATACACTTAAAGTAATGGTATGCTACGATGACTTAAGTGTTTGAGCGTCGCTAAAAAAGGGTTTTGGGAGTGCCCAATTGATACCAATTGGTATCCAGTCAGTTATTAAAATTGTTGAAAGAACACATTGTCCTTTTTATGGGAATGTCATGCCTTCACAATGCCTCAATCACCCTCGATCAATTCTGGATGACGTTTTCAAAATTTAAATATTGACCCATCCACAACTCACTTATAAATTTCTAGAAAACAGTTATCTTCATGTCTTTTAGTTGATAAATCAGAATATAGGTACCTAATCGTAATCACAATAGAAAAATGTAAGAATAATCATTATTAGAATAGAAACTAATTTAGTAGAATAAAACATTGAACAAAATTCTTGAACATATATTTTTGACATTATAAATATTTTTTATTTAAGATGTTTGAATAAATGATATTTGACGACTAAATAATATAGTGAGGTATAAATTTGACATAATCAAGGTACTTTGAATCAAATATCATTACCCCTTTCGGTCGTGTAAAAATTGGCCAAGTTCCCTTTGCTCATAGATGTAACATCCGTCCATCTACCATCTACCGGTCTAAGATTGCAGAATTCGCAGCGTCAGCGTAACTGATGGCATGCAATTTTCAAACGTTTGCTCCTAGCATCGGTATTTCAGCTCAGGAATATTGCAACGCGATGAAAAACGAGTTAGGAGGTGAGAAACTGTTTTATAAATTATTCAATGTCTTCTCCGGTGCTAAATTCAACGGGTAGGTAAGGCCATCAATGTTTAAAGAAGCTGTATACCACCTTTTTCCTAACACAAACTGCTCTTGTTCTGCTGCTCTTCGTATCTGCTACTATTTTGTTTTATATTTTGAAAAAGACAGTTCTTAAAAAGAATGTCCCGAAAAATACTATTATAATTGCTATTTATTGAGATTCATTGTATATATATTTAAAAAAGTAATTTTACACCACCTTTGACTCTTATTTTACACAAACCAGAGTTGAGATTTTATATTAGTAGATAAAATAAAAAAATATTTTAATGCGGAAAACTATTTTAATCCTTAGCACTTTTTTTTTGCTTTTTTTAAGCCTTTTTATATATTCTGAAGATATGAAATAAAAGCCAGACGCGAGCAGAAATCTAGTTAAAAAAATAATTCAATCATCTACAAATACTTCATAAGCGGATCACAGTACAAAAGCTAGGATTGACCTCACTTTCCATTACTAACAATGGACCATACACGTGTCATACACTCGTATATATTTACATACAGACACAAAACAAAGACTGACATTTACATAAGGGACTGTGTAAAAAAAGTAGCTAAGTTCTATTACACTAGGCAAGGCTATAGTCTAGCAGGCCAGCGCTAGCGTAACATCATTGCAAGACTCACGACCAAAGGGTGACCTTCATAGAGGTGACTTTTCAATGTGCTTCATTTCATGTCTTGTTTTTTTCCACAATGTGTGCGGTAAAACCATTAATACTGAAAAATACGTGGATAATATTATTCAGTAATTCAATTCTAAATATAAACTTAGCACCTGAACCAACTTTTAAATGTACGCGTTTCGTTAATAATTAAAATTAATTGTGATGAATTCAAGACACCTATTCAAATATCAAAAGGTTTGCGACTCGAGAGATGCCTGTATCCATATAAAAATAACAAACTACACCACATGTCACACAATATCGAGAGTAATCATCAACATTTGTTTACGATTGCGACAAGAAAATGAACTCAGTGCTCACGATGCAACAAACAGATAACAGCAACAACAACGCCGCACAAAATAATTATGCTTCAAGACTTGGCCTGTCCACTGCTGCGCTTAATTTCGTTTAGGTATACGAAGGATATACTATACTTAGCTATAAAAAAAACAACGTAATGCTATTACATGAATAAATATGTAAATTGGTAGAGCGTGCTCGTCGAAATTCTAATTGAGAGTTGACATTTTGACGTACATGTTTTGTAATAGGAAATATACGAGTATATTGTCCATTGAATAAACTATACCTCAGTCAATCCTTTCTGGCAGTCAGCGTAAGGAATCATTTGCTTGTCTTCTATACGGGGTGTAAGGGACAGCGTCCCGCAAACTGATAGGGGTTGCTCAGACAACCAAACTGAACAACTATCACCGGGATTTTTTGCAGGAAATGAAAAAAAAAATTGCTTTTTCATACAAAGTGACCGCCTCGATCCGTCAATTTGTATGAAAAAGCAAATTTTTTTTTTCTTTTCTTGAAAAAAAAAAACTGGCGATAGTTGTTCAGTTTCGTTGCCTAAGCAACCCCTATCAGTTTGCGGGACGCTGTCCCTTACACCCAGTACAATAGTTTATTTATGTCTGCTAGAGGAAGTAGATGGACAGAAGTAACAAACAATAGAGTAACTTTCATATTTACAATAAATATAAGTAAAAGATTAAATATTTATACGCCGACTGCCAGGAAAGATTGACTCAATACTCAAAACTTAATATATTTATTTGCTTTCTTGTTGTACAAATATAGGTCTTAGGTATAACATTTTTAGATCAACAAGAACCCTGTTAGAGCACTGCAAAAATGAACGTAACAACGTAAAAAATTTACGTGACTCAGGTATAATACCAACCTATATAAAATAGGTTGTATATCTTTAACTTTACAAACTATTATGTGCTATTTTACTTATTGCTTTTATTTTATCTTATTTTTACAATACCTAAAATTCTTTTATTCTTGATTCCGTAAATTTCCGTCCTTAGAACAGCACGTCAGACAAATCATATCAGAAGGTATGGTATAAAATCTCTTTATACCTAGACCTATAAAGAAAATTATCTAGCATTAATAATTTTGACTAATTTGACGTTACATTGACGAATTTGTTTACATGACATATTATAATTTATATCCTACAGATAACAATAGTTCATCTACTAGTAAACATAACTGTCTCTATCAAACCCTTAATCAAGTTAAAACCGCTCACCCAAAGTTCACTGCTCGCGTAACGTATACCTCCCAACTAACATGACAGCGTCAAGATAGCCTACATATCACTGTTACAATGCTCTCATCTAAGATGAAGAGTGTTAAGGATACCTATAGAAGGGTGGTAGAGATATCTTTAACACCCTTATAACCACGAATCAGGCCCACGTTTTTACAGGTAAAGGTGTCAGGAAGCTTATATAACAGTGTTACTTAAGGGTTAGAAATACTTCGAAGTGAGTTAATTCACCCTCAGCTATTACTTTTGCCGGTTCTACATTCTCATAGAAGCATTGGCTAACACTATAGGTATGAGACAACCCTCAATTAAGAATTTTAAACTTGTTAAACCTATAAGAGAGAGTGGGTTAACGCTTTAACGCGTACAAGATATCTAAAACATTCTCAATTAAATATATGACCGCTTTTTGAGAACTCTTTTTGTACTGTTTTTATGGTATTAGCTTCAAAGAAATCCAAAACGATCAAACTCATAAAATAAGTGACATAATGAACAGTACACAAAGAAAATAAACATGTCACAGCCACATTTTTAATGGCGATGCTAAGTTTCTCTCAAAACATTAAATTTTATCATCATGTTAAGTTAAAATGTGCTGCGCCTGCAAATTTACGATAAATGTATACCAGTTTTTCATCTCAATTTCAACGCGCTCCGGATTAATTAAAGATTTAAAGTAAAAATTATGCATGATAAAATAGGTGCCTCAAAGTTTTATCACCAACTTGTTCTTTTTGTCGGCCATTGGCAAGAAAAGTTACGTGGCATCGATAGAATGATAAAATAAACATTATTTATGGAGTATTTTGTACATAAATCTTGATCAAACAAGTATATTTTAGGTTAGTTTATTAAAATAATGGCGAACTTGCCATTACAGCTTTAGCTCTCCCTTAACGCATCTATTACACTTTTTGAGACACTGCATCTCTAGTCGAGAGTATTGTGCAGTATATAGTATATATAAGAGTGTAATAATTGTCTCAAAGAAAACGTTTAACTATATCGAAGACAATACAACAGGCTAAGCATTTTTAAACCTGATAGAATCTTCGAGTTCTTATAATGCATTAACTTACACCATTACCTTTAGAATGCCATTAAAATGCACTTACTTAACACAATGTGCTTTCGTAAAATCAACGTTGCTGCTTAAACCTGCCGAATTGAGATGATCAACACTTTTGGCAATCGTAAAATCAACGTTACAGCTTAAACCTCCAGAAATGAGATGATCATCACTTTTGGCATCTTCTTTAATTTTCGAGTTACTACACTCTTGACAAACTCTGTTTAAAACACCATTGCCTGTAGAAAGCCTTCAAAAATGTACTCAGCTAACACAATAAGCATTAGTAAAGTACGAACGTAGTTACGTTAAAGCTTTAAACTTCATAAGAGAGCTATGCAACGCTTTTAGTATCTGGTGTTACGACACACTTGACTAACACCGTTATGCATCCCATGCCTGTAGATTAAAGTTATCACAACACCTAAAGATATATAAGATACTTCACAGCAACCATTAAGTAACAATAAACATCAGTAAGTGTCAGCGGACGCTGTTGTAAAGATTTAAGTGTTGCAAACAGGTTAAAACTATACAGCTTGACTCCACTAGCTGTAATTAACACTATTATTATTCTGAATACTGCATAAAATCATCTATTACAGCTCTAGAATCACTATTGGAGTTGAATTTATTTCTTAACCCCTCTTTAACGTTCCAAGCTATAACTGAGATTATTATAACGCCGTTCAAAAGATTAAAGTTTTAAAGAAGCCTGTAACTGACGGTATAATGTTTGTTGGGCTATTACCTACTATGTACAAATGCACTTTGTTTCACCAGCACATAATGTACGTACATAATACATAATGTATGCATGTCGAGGTGATGTCAAAGTTCAATGCAGCTAGCTTCGGTCGTTGCACCGGCTTGCATAACACAGAAAAATACATAAACCAAAAAATAAATAAAGTATTTTATGCAAAGTTTTAATGAATGTGTTTTTTGTAGATAGAGTAGGTATCAAAAGGATTAAAATAAGAGTAGGTATATCATCAGGTTTGAAATTGAAACAAATTCGATTAAATCCTACGCAATCACCAAAAAATGCATCGACACGGAACGCAAAGATACGCAGAGACGAGCAGGCAAATGGATTTAAAAGCATGAAAAATGAAAAAAGAAAAGTGTACGCGGATTTTAGGGACTCCAAATGGACATCGCCCAAATGACGGACACTTTTAGTAAAAAAAAAAGAGTAGGGTGGAGGGGGGTACCCCTCCTGGCTTAATGGATGTGGGGGGTAGAGCCCCTCCGCGCGTTTTTTTTTTAAATTTTCACTTTGATCACTTCTGAATTTGTTTGGTAATATGACACGTTTCGGAAGCACGAAATCGGTTAATGGTAGCGGTACCTCTTCTACACATTCCCGTATTTTAGACAGAACTGTCGAGGCCCGTATTTATAAACAGCTCTCGAGTGTGACAGCGAGTTTGAGTTCGTATCAGAAATGTCATTTCAGTACAAAACGACCTGTCAAATCCATACTTAATATTGATCTCAATCTTGAGATCGCTTTATAAATACGAGCCTGAAAAGTGTTTGAAAGTAAGTGTTAGGAAATCGAATTGCGCGATAGCCAAAATATAGGTAGTATGTAGGTAGTAAACGTTAAGCTTTAACAAGAAACAAAATATCACTAAAAAGTTCTATAGATGCAAAAGAGCCTTTCTTTATGTAGATCGATTTTTGAACATATTTAAAAACTTGCACTTGCTAAGAAAATTATCGATCGTCATCAGCATTTCGATTCTTCTCTTCTGCCTGAGCCTGTACAAAATAACCCCACTTCTTGCTCAAACGATTACGGCTGTTATCACGATACAACATACGAAAAAACATAGAATGTCCCAGCTGCATCTCCTCCCGGGCATGCTGTAAAAACCAGCTAAGGGAATCGAGGATTTCAGTGAATTACAATTTAGGCGATGGGCTGACAACCTATCACTATGGTAATATACATAATTATCATCTGTATTAACCCTCAAAACTTGTCAGACGTGGCGGAACGACCTATGTTTAGGTCGTTTTTGCTCTGCCTACCCCATTAGGGATAGAGGCGTGATTTTATGTATGTATGTATCACGATACATAACCACAAAACGTAACACCCAAATCTCAAAACAAAACAAGCAAACGCCACGTCCCCAGAACACGGTTTTAGCACGAGACACCCCAATTGGAGTGATGTAACGGAGGTGAATGGCCGGGAACCAAACCCGTGACCTCGAGACCGCCGGTCGATACTCCGGCTAAATTATGCACAAGGTTGCCCACACGCCGCCTTAGAGGACTACAAATAATGCGTCCTTGTAATACTGCCTTTTCAGGGCGTTTTGAATAGTTAGTTAGTTCTCTATTTTAGTTTTGTGTTAGGTACCCTTTCTATTAACTTGGATACAAACTTACGACTATTTCAAGTTTAGTCTTGTCACTTGTCACGTTAGATGGAACTACCACAGCTCTACCACAAAGACAAACAAACAGTCGCTTAAAGTTTTACATGTTTTTTTTAATATACCCGCTTATAACATACTTGTAATGTAAGTAATGCTCTACTACTCCTGCTCCTGGGAATGCTCCTTGCTCCTCCTAGATATAATTATATTTAACGGGAAAACTTTTAGTGCCACTGCCTATTGTCTGGATTTATTTCTTATGTGTGGTGCCGGGTTAGAATAGCATCACCCCATAACTTCCCGTGGGTGTCGTAAAAGGCGACTAAGGGATAAATCCAGGGAATGGGCAGCAGCGTTCTCTGTGTCAGCGTTCTACTGCGCTCACCAACCAGCCTGCCAAGCGTGGTGAGTTCAGCATTACCCCCCTTCTGGGGAGGCCCATGTTCAGCAGTGGACTGTTGTGGCTGATGATGATGAGTACACTTTTAAGCATGCTCTGTGATTTAAATAATTTAGGCACTATCTTCTCCTCAAAGCTAACGTATACCGCTCTCGCTCTTCCCAACGTAGAGTTTCATTGTAGGGTGATTTTGCTTTCCCATCTGATTTAGTATTATTTCCCTAACACCCAGTATGATAATGTAAGTAGGTACATTAATAAAGCTACCTTCATTCAAAGAGAAGTTTACAGACCGCACCAGTAAGTGGAAACTGGAAACCCATACTTTGGGAAGTCCTTGAAACTTTGAAACAGCCCTGTTATTATTACGTAGGTTGTTTCACCATCAATCTATACCTATTAGTGACAAGGTCTCGTGATGTGATGCCCCCATTTTACCACCAAACAGTATTTCTCGATTGATAAATTATTGTTGTTATTTAAGTATAGAATAGACCAATATAAGTTTTAAGATTTTCGCAGTTGTTCACTACAATTTGGATATTATTTTGAACGGGATTATTACCACGATCACATTTATTGTTACCTCGATATTTCAAAGCAGTTGCATGTTTCATGGTAACGAGTAGACTGCCTTGAAATATCGAAGCAACAATAAACATAATCGTGGTAATGATCCCGTTCAAAATAATATTTGAATTTGTAGAATAAGCCAGCTTCAAAGAAAAGCCTCGGGTCGAGAGGCAACAGTAATGTTCTGCTAAAATATTTGAAATCTATAAAAAGATAAAAACACCTGGCTGGTTTGCGAAAAACACATTCAAATTCATGTAAAATATGCATGTGACATTACAAATTAACTGACCTAAGCTAACCATGAATTGACTTTTTAATTTTTTGACCTATGCCCCCTTAAAGCAACACGGCCTTCGGGCGGAGCGGAAGGCCGTGTTGCTCTAAGTATGCCCCTTACGAAAAGTTGTTCAGTTTCATGGACAGTTGATACTGTATAGTATATAGTTAATATGTTATGTATTTCAAGAAACAAAAAATAATCAATTACCATTTAAAACAAAAAATATAACTTTTTAATAACTAAGTTCAAAAAATCATTTTATCGCACACGTGTGAAAGTAATTAACTGATTTCCTTTTAATTGGACAAGGAACACGTGAGCCGAAGTTTTTGTGAGTAACAATAATTACACAATCCTTTCATGTTCCGAACTCGAAAAAATAATGAAAAGATTGTGGCGGTGTAACGTAATATAATAGGGTGTGAAGTTGAGGTTGAATTTAGTCGCCCCTTGAATAAGGTATATGCATGACTTTTTTAAATATCAGTAAGAATTGTTATCACCATACAAAAAAAAATTTAAAAAAAAATTTAAAAATAAACACAAGATACTCATTAGTTTACGATTTATAATGTTTTAAAGTCGTTGGTTAATAGAGAGATCCGTACTGTAATTGGGTACTTGACTGGGTAGCTTAAAAAATTCAAAACGTTTATACTTAAAACTGATGGCTAAAAATATTGTGGATTTCATTCATCATTTAAAAAAAAATGCACATTTAGATTTTAATAATCGAGTTAAAAGTATATAAGTTATTGATTTGAGTAGTCAATATTTACTAAAATGTGACGTCATAACTCACTATTTTCATACAAAAAACCGGTTTTGACATTTCAAAAAAAGTTGCTGATTTGACTAGTTGGAAAGTAGCCAATTGTGACGTCACATTCCACGAGCGCCATACTACTTCTATAAAAATTTTCGAAAGAGATGCTCGTAGATAGACTAGCTTTATGATGGTATATCTCGGTGATTTTTTGATCTATTTAATTTCTGTTTTCACTGTTGTTATTCTAATTTTCTATATTTTTTTGTAAATAAGTTCAGAATATACGGATAATATTTTGTATGCATATACCCTATTATCGTTATTTTAATAATTATAAATTCATAAAGATTATTCTGTATTTCTGTACTTTTTCAATAATTTTGTATGTTCATTTACGAATTATGAATGACCTAGAAATATTTAGCCACGGATGAAGCTGGATATATAATGTTTGAAATACAAACATTTGCAATAAAAAAATATTTAATTTTAAGTTTAACTACGAGTGAATAGCGATAAAATTAATGATTTTTTCAAAAAGTTACGTAAAATTAGTTAAGCAAATTTATTAGGTAGGTAATTATGCAAAACTTAATCAAGGCCTTTTTAGTGAAAACAAAAACATTGCGTACAAAAAAACACGAAGCACAAAATAATAGTTCCAAAACAGTGTGTTGGGTCAAGATTTAACCTCCAATTCAATACCTATGTATATTAACTATTTACTAGTAGTACAGTCCGATAACACAGCCAGCTTCCTACTTTGAACCAGTCAATGTATACGGGGTGTAAGGGACAGCGTACCAGAAACTGATAGGGGTTGCTCAGTCAACAAAACTTAATAACTTTCGCCAGGAAATTCTTGCAGGAAATAAAATAAAATGGCTTTCCCATACAAAATTACCACCTCAGTCAGACAATTTTGTATGGAAATTTGGAAATGTCACTTTTTTATTTCCTGGAAGAACATCCTGGTAAAAATTGTTCAGTTTGACTGAGCAACCCCTATCAGTTTCTGGTACGCTGTCCCTTACACCCGGTATAGAATTCGCAAGTGTAAAGTTGGTACGATCTTGCCTGTACCGATGTTCATACGAACGTAACAAAATCGATGTAGCTATCCCTTGAAACCTGCTTGCCTTGAGCGAGAGAGAAACACTCTCTCCCGAATGTAGAAAAGGGACGGCTGGCTGCCAATTTTGTTGGCCATTTCGTATTTTAGTGGTGTTTAATTAAAATTGAGTTGTTATGGATGTTTTGACGTGCTGGTAGAGCTGGAGTGGTTCGGGGTGGCAGGGATTCGTTTGGCACGACACGATATTGAGCTGGGTACTTTAAGCACAGAATTTATAACAGTAGCGTACTTTGAGTTCCAACACGTCATAGGTTCGTTAAGTTATAATTATAAGTACTTACATAAAATAGTGTGTATTAACTTTAGCATCTATCATACGTTTGTCACTACAGTAATAAACCAAGAGTCTTTAGGGTAAACTTCCATGCTGGACTGGGAGCGATAGAAAAACAGAATGTGCCAGCTGCATCTCCTCCCGGCCATGCTGTAAAAACCAGCTAAGGGATTCGAGGGTTTTAGTATATTGTAATATAGGCGATGGGCTGACAACCTGTCACTACAGCAATATACAGATCTATCTTAAACAACCCTCAAAACTTGTCAGACGTGGCGTAATGACCTTTGTTTGGGTCGTTAACGCTCTGCCTACCCCATTAGGGATAAAGGCGTGATTTATGTATGTATGTATGTATGCTTAAGGGTCATGGATGTTTTGACGTGCTGGTAGAGTTGGGGTGGCAGAGATCCGTTTGGCACGATATTGAGCTGGGCTTTGTGCTTTGAGCATTTTATGGTGGTGACGTGCTTTTGAGTTCAAACAAGTCACACGTTCGACATTTTAAGCTACATACGATACTGTTCAGTCTCTAGTATCTTCACTTTAGCATCAATATTAAACTGTGAGATATAAATCTATATAAATGACTATCTCCGGTCTATACTTAATTTTCAATTTCTTGAAAATTACAAGGGCTTTTTAACCGACTTCCTAAAAAAAGGAGGAGGTTCTTAATTCTTTAGCTTTGGAAATTGGCACCCAGGATTGAGTTATTAAATTTTAAGTGCCAATTTTAAAACCTCTCTCCGATTTCTCTGCCCAACACACACCAGCCCTTAAACCATCAATCCTGAAGGTAAGTGAGAAACAATGGTAAATATACGACTGTGTACAGTATGACTAAGGTTTCAATGAACGTAGCGAAAAGAGGAACTAAAGCCGCCTACAGAATTTTAGACAGTCTCCATACGTAAATCAAATCGCTTGCCTCTCAATGTGCAAAACTTCATGACCTGATACCCCCCCTCCCCATTCCATCTCCAGGACACGAGACGCCGGTTGGGATTCCATCTTTACGTTGTGGACGTACCAAATTTTCGCACAAAGTATCAACATTTTAAATGCGAACGGCTCCTTAGAATTCTACAACTCCCTGCCTGCGGATCTGTTTCCGAAACGTTAGTCGTTAACGTTACGTCCTTCCTATAACCTGGGCCTTTTTAAGGCAAGAGTGAATAGGCATTATCTAGGCAAACATGCTCCATCATCGTCTGTATCGTCACTTTCCATCAGGTGAGATGGTGGACAAATTGTGTGATAGGTAGGTATTATTAATTCAGAAAAAATACAATGCAGCAGCGCCCTCAGTGGCCCCACTCACGTTCATTTAAAACTTTGTCGTGATGTATGAACAAGAGTGCGAACTAAAAATAAAGTAAAACACGCAGCATATTCCCATTTGACAGCCAGTCGAACAATAGGTCGTTAGGTCTACATTCTACGGGTCTAGACTCCGGACCTGAGGTCTAGGTTATACAGGGTTTATTGAACATGATGTGGTTATGGACTGGGAATAATTTTTATGAACAGGCAAGGCAGAATTTTTCGACTGAATATTTTTGTTAATACGTGATTTTGCTTAAGTTAGTATAAAAATGGTAGAGTGGTAGCATTTACCGACAGAAGTATGTATTTTTTTAATGATTAAGAATTCCTATAATTAAAATAATTCATACTTTTTTTTCTCAGGGATCCTTGCTTAGAAAACTACTAAGCAGAGCCAGACTTAAACATATTTTAAATCGTAAGTATCTAGCAGATTAACTGAGGCAAGTTTCTACATAAAGTTGGTTACTTAGAAATTCTAACCAAAATGTTTTAGAACCAAAGGAACCTTTACTTCTACCCTTCAACTTTAAGCACCTTTAAGTAATATTACGAACAACCTATGACCCTCAGGGGAACGTGAAAGGGTCTGGTACTTTGTGACCTGCGTCTAATAAAGTTACATTGACACGGAAACTTGGGTAAGATAATGATTGAGGGTCAAACGGAATTAGATAGCCTAAGTTTATTGTCACTCCAGCTTTCAAATGCTGTTATATTGCACATACATATACACAATCACGCCTGCATCCATAATGGGGTAGGCAGAGCGTCAACGACCCAAACAAAGGTCGTTCCGCCACGTCTGACAAGATAGATCTGTATATTGCTGTAGTAACAGGTTGCCGTTAAACAATTTAAACCAAATCGGTAATTGGCAGCATTAATTTAAAGACGTCAGAGCCAGAGCTTATCATTATCTATCACCAAAGACCCTTCCTTCAGGAACATTTACAGAAGATTTTCCTGACGTTCGTTATTCAAACAAAAACATTCATTCATTCATTCGCCAGACGAGCCAATTAGGAGTTAGCTTAATCACGTAACAGATAAAACAAACAGCCAATCAGTGCGCGAGATTAAAATGTTATCGACCAACCGGCGAATGACATCAGCCAATCAGGAGGGAAGACGCCGGTGACGTCATCGCTTTGGAGCTAATGGCCTGGAAACTGTTAGCTCCTGTTTTGTCAGAGTAAAAGGTATTTTATTAGATTAAAAGAGATGAGCTTCGCTAGGAACTAAGATAACGTAAGGATGTCTCAAAGACGTCGCGTTTCTCTATTTTTTATAAGAGCTATAGAAATTCTTATCATGATTATCCAGCGTCTTTTGTAAAGACAATATTTACTCACAAAATGCAAATTTTATCAAAATTCTCCAACCTGCGCGCCACGATGTAATTATACTTCAGTCTCTCTATGTTTCAGATTATTTTGAAAGAATGGTAAAGTCTGCTGCTACCTCTTTAAATTAATAAAAAAAGTTATAACTGGGTTTATGCGAGAGAAACAGTAATTGTTCAAATTTACAAACTATCTTCTGCTGTGTCATTTCTAGCAACCAAATTTTCTCTATAACATGGGCGGTTCCAGGATTTTTTCTGGGGGGCACAAGTATGTGCTGTGCTTCTAAGTATGTACTGTGATGGACCTCTACAGTACAAAAATACACCGTTCTGGGGGGGGCACGTACCCCCGTACCCCTAAATCCGCCCTTGCTCTATAATATTCATCAACGTCATCACATTAGCTAAACAAAGAAGTCTCTACTCTACAAAGTCCCTGTCTTATTTACTTCTACTTACGTAACAGCTATTAAGTACAAAAACAACAAGGAAAGTACTATATCTTTTGTTCCTCACGCCGAACAACCCTCTGATCTGATCGATAAAAAAAACAGTTACAGGTCATCGCAAACTGACCCACCACCACCCACCTATATTCTTAGGTTATGTAACCCTCCC